>CM056727.1:82060657-82315146 GCA_029844215.1 Przewalskia tangutica
TCGGCCCAAATGGACGATTTCAAGTCCACAAATCGAGGGGTGCTGGTCGCCTCCCGCTGGTCCAAAATGTTTCGCCTCTAAAAATCCGCAAAAATTAGAAATGGCATAGCCGAATTTACCCTACGTAAAGCCGTGGAAACGCTTCGCCGGAAAACTATTCGCTTTGTGAGTTGCGCCTAAAAACGCTCAAGGCTTATCTTTAAGGCAAGATTTTCAGACGTATTCCCTACGCATATTACCGGAAATACGGTATAACATGGATTTTCCGAGTTGTAGTCGTCGCAGTTTTATGGGTCGAGGCTCGGCGGATGATCCGCAGGAGTTCATCCGACGCCATACGCCGATCGCGAGAGTGATCAAGGCACGGAGATCGAGTCGCGGTCCTAGGTTCACATCAACCGCGTGATACCGCAATGATCGTTTGATTTCGAGTCGTCCAGTAAAGAGCATGACTTCAAATGCAGATGGAACGAGTTCTCGAGGCCTTTCTTGCACACTTCTTGCCTCCTGCATGAGCGAGGGCTCGGCCGACAGATTTTTGGTGTTACGGCAGAATCCGCATACGGCTCGAGTACAACGTGGAGTTCGACTCACTGGCCCAGACGCCCTCGCGCTAGTAGCCGCATGGAGGATCGAAAGCACCGATATGTTATGTGGCTCGATGATTGCACTGCAGAGTTGTTCGGTAGCTCTTCACCGCATGGACATCGCCTCATGCAGTGCATACACTGATGCGAGGAGCGGATAAATCGACTGAACGACCAAAGTCACCGTAAGAGGCCGTAACAGCAGGTCCTTGGTGACTTTCGAGGCGGACCGCCACAGAACAGACTAGTTATGCACTCCACAAGACAGAGTGGTCCTCCACAGCCTTTCGGACCTTCAGATATTCGTGAGCGTGCCTGGCTCCTGTGCTTCAGATTTTCAGAGAGCAGGAGTGCTCGGACGAGGTTGCCCTTGTCTCAGCAGTGGCCGCTGTGGAAAGCTTCATAAGGGAGAGGTCGTGACTAACTCCCTGAGATTGTATTTTGCGCCAACAGGCCATCCGGCAAGAGATCGTCCACTGTGGTAGCAATCGGTAGGATAGCATGGACTACTAGAGCAGCTTATGGTTCTTCACCTTCCGTAGCCAGCAGATGTTTGTACACCGAGGCCCTGTAGGGTCGCGCGGAAGTTCTCAGCTAATGGCCTCAACCGCCTAGTTTCGTATATCCTAACCTCTAGAGTTTTGTTTATGCTGTTGATGTGTTTAATGTTATGTTTGGATAGCTTTGTGCTAAAATGTGATTTAGAAACCGTTAGTGAAAATGGTGTCCTCGGGTAGCATGAGATGGAAGCGGTAGCTTTCGATGTGAAATAGTAAGATTGTTCCGGATCGGGGAACAAGAGTCGCGCGTTGGGGTCGGGTTGAGGACCATTTGGCGGTCAACCCAGAACCCGGTTTGGGTGGGGCCGCTCTGGTGGTCCCGCCAGTGGTAGGGTCAAGACGCTAGGCCCAAGTTTGTATGACCATCGATGAAGAGGTGGACGTGTTCGACCGTAAGCGATCGCGAGGCCGAACGCCTTAGAGAAGATCGGCTAGTAAGATGACCAAGCTCGAGGTAGTGATCCAAGCGGTTGGAAACGTGCGGGATGTATGTGGTACGGATACTAGAACGAAGTTCGAGTGTTCGTGACGAAGTTCTACGAGAGCGGAGAAGTTAACGCAGGTTTTCGTGGCCAGCGTGGCATGATTGTTTTCGCACGATAGCAAAGTGAAGACTATACCGACACCGCTTGTTTTGAGACTCAAGGAACATTCGACGCACGTTTCGGCGGGGAAGAATGTTATACCTCAGATTTCCGCAGTATGCACGCATGGACGCACGCATTTAATTTGAGCCTTAAGTTAGGCATGTTTCAAATTTTTGTGCACAACCCCGCAGAGTCGCTTTTCGACGAAACGCTTTCACAATTCGAGGGAAAATTCGCCATGTCATTTAGTATTTTGCGAATTTTTCCGAGAGACGAAAATGTTTTGACCAATGGAGGGTGACACTTGTCACCCTCCGGGCGCTTGGGTCGGGAATGTCACTTGCCTGAGGCCTATCGCCCCTTATTTTGTGCCTTGTTTTGGCCTTGTTTTGTGCCTTGTCTCAGGCCATGTTTTGTGGAGTAGGTTAGGTGCACTTGGCTTAATCTTGCCCTTACACTTGCTATACACTGGGAGGATCTCGCCCTCGTTGGCCTTTGGTTTTGCTATAAATACCCCAGATGTGAGACTTCATCCATTCCAAAACTTCCAAGTCTTGAAACCCTCTCCTCCCTTTGCAGCTCTTAACCGAGAGCCTTCACCCTCCCCTTTTCAGGCCTTTGGCCGAGAACACCCTCCCCTAGCCTAGTCAGGCTAGCCGAGCCTACCCCTTGGTAGAAAGTTGTCTTCCAAGTATTGCTATAATGCCCAAAATACCTTAGCCTTGTACCTTGTAGTATCCCAAAGATACCTCTATACGTAGAGTCCTGAAATACTACCTTTTGTCCCTTTAGTCTCAAACCAAACCCTAAGAAAATCTTCACCGATTGATTGAAGTATTTAAGTAGGTTGGTTAGAACTTCTAAGGGTTGTTTGAGCGACGGAGCACCGAGTCGAGCTAAACGCTGCTAAGGATCGACATTTAACTTGGATAATTACGGGCTTATCGAGGTAATTATCTTGTCCTCTAGTTGTAATTGAAATTACATGTTGTTAGAATATATAGTCAAAGTATACTATATATAGAACTAAGCTTAGTATCGCGCAATGTCTTTGACTTAAGCCCAAGAATGAAGAATTGAACAAGAATCACATGTATGATAATAAAGAGAAGAATCGAATCAGAATTTACATAGGATCAGATTGCAAAGAGACTTGTGTAGAATTGTACACGTCCGTTAGGCGTAAAACCCCTCGTTGGCTTGGTAGCCGCCGTTGTAGAGGAGAGATTTACGCTGCCATGGAGGCGCACTAATTTTCTCAGAGAAAGATGAAAACACGTGTTTAAAAGTTAATAGACGCCAGGCCTTTATAGGTGAAAGTACTAAGAGTAGCGATTCTACCGGCGAGTGGAAAGGGCCAGCAAGGTTGTAGTACTTGAGCTTTTTGCTTATTGTCGATAATCGCCGCGAGGTATGCGAACCTCTTCCTATCTCTTCAGCATGATATGTGTAACTATGTAGTACGTAGACGCATACGTGTTTAATGTATTTGATTGGTTTGAAACATAAAGTGTTATAACGCTTTACGGGAAGTTGGTTATAACACTTTTACGAGGTAAGAAAACGGGTCATGGTTTTTAAAAGATAATTGATTTGATTTATAAATCGCTTTGGGCGCTATAATAAAATCTTAAAGTATTTCAAAAGATTTATGAATCGCTTGAAAGAAGTGTAGTATTGTGTTGAAAACTTAAGAGTTATACTAGCTTTACGAAAGTTAGTATAACTATTAAGAATGGTTTATCACGTTAGGTTAAGAGACTTGATCTTATAAGATAAAGAGACTTAACTTATTTGTTTTAATGTGAATGTTCATGAAACCTCATTCGTGAGTAATGAGTACTTGATTTTATTTAAAGGGATAATGTTTTACCGATTTCGAAATCGAACGTGTATCGGCTGCACCACCGCAAATGCTAATAAAGGAAAATGTATCAATAACGATGAATTGTATTAAAACCAAGAGAAACCTCCATCCGCATAGAAACTAAGATGAGACAAAATGATATTACATTTTCTAGATCATGGTCAGAATAAGAATGTTGTAAACAAGAATAACCTACTCTCACGCGACATATATTACTCAATTGTTCTAAAAAGGAATCAAGTGATTAAGTTTACGAACTATGAAACCATTTGAAACGGGTTTGAGTAATTGAAACTAGGCAACCGAACTTAGAAAAGAATGTTGTTACTTGATTTTGAAAAGGAATACGGGTTGGTCATTCTAATACTACGTGCATCGTGACTTTGATAAAAGTAATGGATCTCTTTAAAAGAACTTAACGATGTAGTACTTTGGGGTTAAAACCCGACTTTGGCATAAAAATGAAAGTACTTTGAGTCATGTGAAACTTGCCTATGCTTGTTGTGAAATTTGCCCATGCTTGCGATGATAGCCTTGTTGTGCAAGTGGGTATTTCAGATACCGCTGCTCTCGATGTAGGTTTGGCCGACTTGTCGAGAACTTACTCGACGTACGCGCCGATGGAGAATTCCACCGTATGCTCCTCGCTGATAGTGTTATTCCATGGACTAGCTTCCATGAGGTTTATTACCGTCGCCTGGTCCCCGGTGGTCGCCTCGCATCGCCTGCCTCGCGATCGATTCGCCTCGTATCCGTAGTCACCGCGACTTGCCCTGCTCAAGATAGTGACGAAGCCGTGATACGCCGTCCTCGGTGGTCACCTCGTGATTTGCCCTGGCCACCGCGTGACCGCCTTGGTATCTCGTAGTCGGCCGCGACTTGCCCCGTGACGCTTCGTGTTTTCGCTGCATTGTATTATCGGTACGGCCGGATTCGTAGTTATACTTGTCCTGCACGGTTTTTATAACACAGCGGGACACGGTGTTCATGTATAACTTGGTATTGTTATATCATAAATCCGCAAGAGCGATAAGAAATTCCACGCACGAGTGATAATTCGGAGGCGCGAGTCCTCGCTCTCACGAATCGTTATATGTTATATATCGTAGTTTGGTCATCATACATGCTCTCGCTTATATAGACTATTATGATTTCATTTACGATTTGACGCCACATACTGCAATTGCCAGATCGACTTCCTTCTGGCCGCTCATGCCGCAGTAAAAGGTACATCGGCCTGCCGATCCCCGCTAGATCACCTTTCAACAGATCGAAAGCTGCCTTCCTGAGGCTTATCTTTGCATGTTACCTCGAGTCCTAGATGCTTATACATTCGTGGTACGGCGGGCCCCGTCCCGCCATAGTTGTTGTAAATCTTGAGGTCCGTAGCAATCGCAAGTGTGGTTGTAAAAGGATTAAACCGTCGTTTTATGATATACCAAGGCAATCGCTTTCGTTGGCTCGCTTATTTATTATATCTCTTGTTTCATGATTCATGTTTTATTTTCCGCTGGTTTTCTCGATGTTGTATCACTAGGGTGCCCGGTAAGGCACGAATCTGCCCGCCCGGCGCATCCCCGCAAACACATAAATAACCTCCCCAACAAGGCCTCGCTACCAAGCCAACAACTCGGGATTACACGCCTAACCTGGACGTGTTCAATTCGCCACAATAATACTACACGAGTTCATCAGAATACAAATAATGTAAATACAGCTCAACTTTATAATAATCCTTCCAATATATCTTATACTAAATTCTAAACTACTACAATACGTAATATCCAATTACACAGTGGGTATATATCATTACCTCGATAAGCCCAAAATTATCCAAGATATAAGTCGATCCCGAGCAACGCTTAGCTCCAAATCCTTACGCCCAACTCGCCCAAGCAACCCTTAAGTTTCTAAACAACTTCTAAACACTTCCAACCAAGCTAGAAGATTTTTCTGTGGTTTCGCTTTGACTATTGAATAAAGTAGTATTCCTGCCCTAGTATTGAAATAACTTTGGAATACAACTAGGATACTAGGCTAAGGTATTTGGGATTTATACTACAATACTCAAAGTATTTTCACTCAAGAGGGGAGGACGTAAATCAACTACAGCTGAGGGAAAATATTTTGCTTTGGAAAGCTTAAGTGTGGATGAAATGAAGTCTTGCACTTGGGGTATTTATAGAGAATCAAGGGCCAAGATTAATGCAAGGTGTGTAGATTGGGGTACAAGTAGGCCACAAGCCACTTGTCTAAGCAAGACAAATGGCAGCCACACGGCAACAAAAATCGCCACAAGCTGCTGTCAAGCCATTTCGCCAAGGCCACCTAAGGGGTGACACGTGTCGCCTCTACTCGCCCAAAATATTTCATCTTCCAAAATATCCAAAATACCAAAATCTCAAAATAAAGCTGGCCTCTACAAAATCAGAATTTCTCCCGTGGCCCCACGTGACCATTTCCAAAAATAAAATCTCATAATTCTAATATAATCCAAGAATCCCAAATACCAAACTGGGAATCCAATTCCCATCAACGAACCTTTTTCCTTCACAAAACCTTAAACTTTTCCGCAAAAATCACATCTTTCTTTCTTTCCAAAATTTCGTCAGATTCTCGCACGCACGCCCTCACATACATACCCTGAACTACGGGTATAACAATACCTAAACTCATGACATGAACGCAAATTTCAAAGCCGGGTCAAGACAACAAACCGAATATGGAACTAAAATACGGTATAGTAAACAAATCATAATCAGATAAAAGAACAGGGGCAAGTATAAAAAGGGTAAATACCAGATCCTACCGTGTCATTACCATCTCGTGAACTTAATCGTACCTTATTGTTACACCCCGTATTTACAGGACATGTTTTAAGAACGTACGTAAGAACCCAGAAATGTTAAGATTTGAGACTTGTAAAAATTTATCGGAATTATGAAATTGTCGGAAACGTAATATTACGATTTAACGAGGACGCACACGCGTCACCCTTATGTTGTCTTGGACGAATTGAAAGATGGACAAAAGGGTCATTTGACCTTGTTAGGAAGACAAGTCTTGCAACTCAAGAGCTTCGAGAAAATTGACTTGGTCAACGGACCACAAGTCTTGATATTTAATAGAAACTCATCCAAGCCTCACATTCAGACTCCATCTCGACCTCCATTGAACTATATAGTAGTACTAGTAGCAAGATTAAGTTCAACACTTAGAAAAATTTCAAGAATTTCAAGAACTCCAAGAGCTACTTTCTGGTTCATGCTCCATAAGAAAGAAATTTTTTGTTTCTTTCCATTAAGCTCCACACTTTAAAACCAAGGTTCATGAGTGTATTGTAAGTGTATCTCAATAGAAAAATCCCTAAAAAGATAGTTTTCGTGTTAGTCGCAAGATGAAAACCTAGTTGCTTTTCTAGGTTTTGTTCGGGAAGATTGAAGGAAAGTTGTTTGTGTTGTTCTAAGGGTCTCAAGTAGCATATCGTTGTCTAGAAGAGGCTCTAAGTTGTTCGACTTCAGATTCAAGTCGACTAAGAATCGCTGAGGTATTAATCTTGCCTCTTAAGTGTTACAAGATTATATATTGTTGTTAGCCTTACATGTTTGCTAGCATGAAGTATATGTGTTGAAGTTTTATAAGAATTATGGATTGATCAGAGCCTTAAATCCAAATGTCATTTAAGCCACAAGTAGGATTACAATTTGTCGCTTATTAGAATCGTCAGATGTTACTTACCAAGATTATAGTAGTTATAATCGATCATGACTTGATATCATGTTATGTTAACAACTTGGATTGAAAAGGAAATAGGATAAGAATTGGTATTGTTGTGTCACGACCGATCCCGCCCGCGATCGCGCCTTACCCGCACCCCAAAGAGGCATACCGTTATACCTCAGATTTCCGCAGTATGCACGTAGCGGAATACGCATAAAAAGACTAGCCTTAAAGTTTAGGCAAAACGCTTTTTTAGGCACAACTCACAAAACGAATAGTTTTCCGACTAAACGCTTCCACATCTTTCGTAGGGTAAATTCCGCCATGCCATTTCTAATTTTTATGGATTTTTCCGAGAGACTAAACATTTTGATCAACTGAGGGCTTACACTTGTCACCTCCAATTGATGGATTTGAAATCGCCCATTTGGACGATTTGGACTGGTGAGAGCACATTTTTGTGCCTCAGGCACAAGCCGCGAGTTGGTAGGATATTTGTGTATAGTTAATCCTCACCATACACTTGCCTTGCACTTGTCTAAATTCGCCATCGTTGGCCACTTCGACCTATAAATACCCCTTAAGACGAAGAGTTCTTCATCCACAAATTACTTTCCAAGTCTTGAAAATCCTCCCTTCTCCCTTGTTAGCCATTTCGCCCAAGCCCTCTTCCCTCTAGCCTAAGTGGCCCTGGCCGAATACCCCCTAGCCTAGCCAAAAATCTACCCTCCCTTGGTAGAAAAGTTACCTTCTTATATCGTTATAATGCCCAAAATACCCTAGCCCAAATACCTTAGTACTTAGTAGAAGTCAGGAAGAACTTCTAAGGTTCTTGAGCATACAACTTAGAGCAAACCTTGCTCAAAGCGCGACTTTTCTAGATATTATCAGCTTACCGAGGTAATAATCCTAACCTCTTTGTATTAGAGAATGCATACCGTAGAAGTATAAGGATAAGTATTAATCACTTGTAAGGGTTTAAAAGTAAGAATAATCAAATCAGATTTACATAGGACTGCTTTCACAAGAGACTTATATAGCTCACCGCAGTGGAAGTCGCCCGACTTACCGTAATTACGAACCCCCGCTTAGAATGACCTTCAGAGTAGTCTTTAATAGATATCCGTGACTATTATAGTCGACTTCGCTCACACATATTCAACTCGCGTGGTTTTCACGGTATGTATGCGATTCTTCCTAAAGCATGATATTTTACAATATAACTACGCAATGTCTTTGACTTAAGCCCGACATAATACTTACAGAATGCCTCACGCTTAAGCTCGACAATACTTACAGAATGCCTCACGCTTAAGCTCGACAATACTTACTAAGAATGCCTCACGCTTAAGCTCAATAATAAAGAATCAAAACATTTCAAAAGACTATCAATCATATTAATGTAAGAGAACTAATTGGTTTTTAAAATGTGCTTAAGAGTTATACTAGCTTTACGGGAAGTAAGTATAACCACTTAAGATTTATAAAAGAAACAAGTTTGCCTACGTGTTTATAATGCACTTATATCAGGAAAAGAATAATAAAGCATGGTTTGATAAGTAGACACGATATGATGCTACGCATGTTAGTATCTTGTAACGCTTGTATAAAGTAGTATCCTTGTCAGGCTTATGTTGTTTAAAGATGTTGTTATGTTAGTATACTATCACTCACCTCGAGACGATACCGGGTTGTCGCCTCCGACGCGTGGTAGACTCAAAGTGTCCGGGACCATGATTCAAGAATACCACGCGGGTCCGTGGGGCCTACGCGAGCTACGAGTTCCGTGTTAGTATGCTGGGTTATACCTCACGCGGTCATGTGGCCATGCGACAACGAGTCCGTGACGACGCCGAGGAGTAGCACCTCGACGCGGGTTATACCTCACGCGCCCACGCGAAGGCCTACGCGACCGAGTTCAGATTAGGCTTGCAGACGACGGTACGGGCGAGTGGCCCTGCTTTCGATCATTCGCAGCTCAGACAAGACCTATTACGCTACCTATCAAGGTTTTGTTCAGGATGCACTACGCCATGCTTTCTCGTTGTTTCACACATATTTGTAAACCGGTTTTAAAATGATATGTTTTCATTTAAGTATTTTACGCTTTCGCATACTTAGTAATTGCATCGACCTCCTTCGGGCCGCTCATGCCGCAGTGGGCAAGCAGTGCTAGATCCGCATTCTTCGATCTCTACGCTGGTGCCGTGAGCTCCATCTCTTCCGAGGCTCTACTTTTGCACGATCTCCTCTGTAGATAGTTTTGTACATACAGGTATGGCGGCCCCGCCCGCCATAGTTGTATATTTCAGAGGTTCAGAGTCATGTTGTACAAAGGTTTGATGTAATCGCTAAAACCATGACTTTATATATATACTAAAGGCGATGTTTTCTCACATAAATCGTGGTCTTATTTTATAAATCGTTTCATGTCTTGCTTTATATTTCCGCCGACACTGATGTATGACTACTGGGTGCCCTTGCAGGCACTACCACGCCCCTAACGGGTCGTGACAAAAGTGGTATCGTGAGCGCTTAATCCTGAAAGGTCTACGCATCGTATCTAGTAGAGTCTGACATCGCCAGGTCGCACCACGCCAATAATCGTGAGGCTATAGGATATTTAGGATTGGTTTCATTCTTCTCATTCCGAGATCGCGCTTAGAGCCGTGTTATAGGTCGACCTCTAACGATTCCTTTCCCGTACGCTTATGCCTCCACGCAAGGCAACCCGCCCGTATGGCAAGGCGAGGAGTCGCTAGCAGACACCCAGAGTCACGAGGGCTCGTGCCCGGGCCTATACCGTAGACGGCGAGTTCTATGACGCCGCCAAATTTCAAAGAATGACCACAGCACTCCACACCTCCCGCCCCACACCGGGCGAGGAGTTAGGCACAAGGAGACGGCCCACTTTGGCTAAAGTCAGGCCCGACACGGCGAGAGGCCGGACGCGCAGCTCCACCCACCCACCATACCTGCTCACCCGAGGCGTAGAGTTTGAGGCTACGAGACTTCGAGTCAGAGTTCACGAGTTTTACGGGTCGAGGCCGAGGATGATCCGCATGAGTTCATCCGCCGATTCAGAGGATTTTGAGAGCGATCGTACGCCGAGACCGAGTCCGTGATCTTGGTTCACATAGGCCGCGCGATACCGCAAATGATTGGTTTGATTCACGGAGTTATCCCGGAGAGCACGCGCCCCGCCTACTGGGATGAGTTCTCGAGGCTTTCTCACTCACTTCTTGCCTCCACAGATGGCGAGGGCGCGGCCGATAGATTTTTACCACGAGGCAGAGGACGACCGCCGTGGAGTACAATGTCGAGTTTGATTCTTTGGCTCGATATGTCCCAAAGATTGCAGCAGATATGAGGATAGGTGCACCGCTATGTCACCGGCCAGACGACTATATGGCCGAAGTCACGTGCGGGTTTCTCCACCGTATGGACATTACCCGCACGCAGCTCACGCTGATGCGGCGAGCGCAGAGGTCGACGAGCCGACAGACAGCAGCAGGTTAAGGCGCCGTGACGAGGGTCTTCCGTGGCTATCGTGGGCGGCCTCGCAAAGAGCCTAGATTCGCACCACGCCCACCAGAGCACTCTCGCACCATCCTCAAAGACACCAGAGTTTTCGAGGGCGCATCGGCCCTGTGGCTTCGACGCCCAGTAGCAGAGGTATCGCCGACGGACCACCCAGCTGCGGCCGATGGGGATCCCATTACGGAAGCGTGGTACTACTTTTGGAGCTTGTTACGCCAGGGCCAGCAGGTCACTTTGGCGAGGATCGTCCGACCGGGGCCACGTGGTGGCTCACCTTCGTGTTCTGCCGCTTCATCATCTCCTACGGCTACTCGCCCGAGGCGTGGTGCTCAGCGGGTCGCCAGGTCGCGCAGAGGTCGTGGCTCGTCTCAGCTTCTAGCGGTCCTCGTAACCGCATTTATGCTTTGTCCACCGACAGATCGTGAGGCCTCACCGATGTCGCCACAGTACCTTATCGCTCGGGCTTGATGTTTATGCCTCGATAGATCCGGTTCTACTGGCCCTATATATCTCCCTTGTTGCTAGTAGGATAGTGATAGAGCTCGAGTCCATAGACTTTCGAGGTAGCTACGCCAATGGTGATTCGTAGCTCTACGTATATGTGGCTTGTCTCGCGGATCATTTACGCCGCCGCACCGGCCGACTTGACAGAGTCGAGATGATCGACTTCAACGTGATTACGGGACGGATTGGCTAGCTTGCTATGCCAATGTAGACCGCAGAGAGAGAGTAGTACGTTCCAGCTCGGCGAGCCATTGTCGAGCGAGGGAGGAGCACCAGACGCCGGTGGTAGGTTTATTTCCTACCAAGGCTAGGAAGACGCAGGCGGGTATATCTACCATCTAGTTCGAGTGTTTGATACCGAGGTCGCGTACCAGATTTTCACCGCCTCGTAGTCACGAAGTTCCCGCACGTGTTCCTGCATTTGACCTCCCGCATCCTCCCGAGAGGAGATTGAGTTTTGTATTGACATATTGCCGCACACTCGCCTATTTCCATTCCGCCATACGTAATGGCACCGCCGAGTTGAGAGAGTCAAGGATCACCTTAGGGATTTGCTAGAGAAGCGGCTTCATTAGGCCTAGTGTTTCTCCCCGGGAGCGCCTGATTGTTCGCAAGAAGAAGGACGACGCGCGCACGTGTGTTGACTACGTGCACAACAAGGTGACCATTAAGAATGTATACCCCTTCCTGTGATTGATGATTTGTTCGACTACTGGTGGTGCGAGATGTTTTCCAAGATTGATCCGCGATCGGCTATCATCAAAGTAGTCGAGAGCGGATGTCCCTAGATCGCATTCCGACCCGCAGACGCATTATGAGTTCAGTGGTCATGTCTTTGGTTGACCAATGCTCCGCGTATTCATGGATTTGATGAACCGAGTGTGCAAACCATTTTGGACACGCTTGTGATAGTGTTCATCGATGATATCTTCGTTTATTCTCGCCAGAGCGAGAGCACGCGAGCATTCGGCGATCGTGGCCGACGCTTCCAGATCAGCAGCTTGTACGCCAAGTTTGCCAAATGTGAGTTTTGCTGACTTCGCATGCTGGGCATATTGTCGGCCGATGGTATTCGAAATGATACGCCAAGATCGGCGCAACAGACTTGGCCTGCACCTACTACTCCGGCAGAGGTTCGCAGCTCGGGCCTCGCAGATATTATCGGCGTTCAGAGAAGTTTGCTTTATCTTCGCACCATTGACTAGGCCGACTCGGGCGCCAAGTTCCAGCGGATCGATGCTTCGCGAGCGTGGTTTCCAGCCGAAGAGAGATCGACGATCGCCTCGCTTCTTACTTTCCGCAGGTCCGCATGGTTATGTCGCGTATCAGACGCGCCGTGCATCGGTTGGGATGTGTTGATGCAGATGACAGTGGTTATAGCATATGCATCCCGACACCGAGGAAACACGCAGAGAACTACCCCACCCATGATTTGAGTCGCACCGTGATTCACGCCAAGATCCGAGGCACTATTTGTACTGGGTTCACGTGGATATTTATACTGCACTCACAAGAGCCTCCAAGATATCTTCACCTGCAGGGAGTCAACTTACGACAGACGGTGGTTAGAGTTGCTTAAGGATTACGATGTTGATATCCCGCATCACCCGGAAGGCCAACGCCAGGCGTACGCCTTAGTCGAGGTCACGGGAGCCTATCGATGTGCAGCAGAGATGAGGACATGGTTCGTGATTTGCATCGCTTAGCGAGCCTCGTGTCCGCTTGATTGATTCTCGATAGCAGGTTAGAGTTCGCGAGGTTGCCGAGTCTTCCATCGCCGGCGAGGTGAAGAGGCAACAGCCGAGGATCCGCCTTTGATTCGATATCGCGATACGCCTCTTCGTGAGGGCAAGTGGTCCTTTCGAGGTAGCACCACGGGTGCTAAGGTTCGAGGGCGCATCAGGTGTTCCAGATGTTTCGTGACTTCGCAGCAGGTTCTTGGGGAAGCACACGCACAAGCATTTCATCCATCCGGGTCGATCAAGATGTACCACGACCTTAGATCCGTATCGCGGACGGCTTCAAGAGGACGCTGCAGCAGTTCGTGAGCTCGCCCGTGGTTGTCGCAGCGAAGGCAGAGCACCGCAGGCCCGTGGTTTGTTACAGCATAGAGATCCCGACCGAAGTGGGAGGTAATCAACATGGACTTCATCACAGATTACCTCGCACTCGCAGGAGACATGATTCTATACGGGTTATCGCCGACAGTCCGACTAAATCAACCCACTTTCTTCCCGTCGACGACTTTTCTACCGAGGATTATGCCGCACTTTACATCCGAGAGATCGCCGATCGCATGGAGTCCCTACTTCGATCATATCGCATGCAGGAGCCCGCCACGCTAACTTCCTGAGGTCCTTCCGCAGGGTTTAGTGGACGCAGTGAGCTCGAGCAATCGCATTTCATCCACGCATGACGGACAGCAGAGCGCACTCATCCGCACTTCGAGGATATGCCGCGAGCCCGCGTTATTGACTTCATGGTAGTTGGGAGGATCATTTGCCTCTAGTTGAGTTCGATAATAATAGCTACCACTCCAAAGATTCGACGGCGCCTTACGAGGCCTTGTATGAGGAAGTGCAGACGCTTATAGTTGGTTCGATGTGGCGAGGACAAGCTGGGACCAGATTTGGTACAAGAAAAGGGATAAGGCGGCTTATCCGAGAGCGCTATCGATACCGTAGTCGCATGGTCGATGCAGATCATCGCCGCCAGATCTTGAGTTCGAGGTTCATGATTGGGTTTTCCTAAAGGTATCACCCATGGCGGTGTGATGAGATTCGGAAGAAGGGAAACTCACCCAGGTACATCGGCCGCTTCGCATTGTCCGCAGGTAGGCAAGGTTGCCTACGAGTGGATCCGCCGTCCGATCCGGAGGCGCATCCGGTTTTTCACGTGTCTATGCCGGCGAGACGACGGATCCATCTAGTGGTACACCATCGACGATGTCCAGTGATCGGCGGGTTATCGATGAGGAGATTCCCATAGCGATAGTCGATCGTCAAAGTTAGCGCCCGCGACGAAGGACGTGGCTTCCACAAAGTCTTGTGGCGAACGAGCTCGTGAGGAGATGACGCGGGAAGCCGAGGAGGACATGAGGCAGAAGTATCTCACCTATTCCCACACCTCCGTAATTCACTTTCCTACTTGTAAATTTTCGTTATCATTTCGCCAAGTGTTCTCGCGGCCGTGTGGCATTTGCAAATCGCTTGCTATGAAGAATCTTATCGTTAATCGTTTTAAAGGAACATTCGACGAATGTTTCTGGGGGAGAATGTTATACCTCGTATTTTGCAGTATGTACGGCGGAATACGCATAAAAAGTCTAGCCTTAAAGTTTAGGCAAAACGCTTTTTTAGGCACAACTCACAAAACGAATAGTTTTCCGACTAAACGCTTCCACTTTTCGTAGGATAAATTCCGCCATGCCATTTCTAATTTTTATGATTTTTCCGAGAGACGAAACATTTTGATCAACGAGGGCTACACTTGTCACCCTCCAATCGATGGACTTGAAATCGCCCATTTGGACGATTTGGACCAGAGGAGCACGCTTTTTGTGCCTCAGGCACAAGTCAAGCGAGTTGGTAGGATATTTGTGTATAGTTAATCCTCACCCTACACTTGCCTTGCACTTGTCTAAATTCGCCATCGTGGCCACTTCTGACCTATAAATACTCCCTTAAGATGAAGAGTTCTTCATCCACAAATTACTTTCCAAGTCTTGAAAATCCTCCTTCTCCTTGTTAGCCATTTCGCCCAAGCCCTCTTCCCCCTCTAGCCTAAGTGGCCCTTGGCCGAATACCCCCTAGCCTAGCCAAAATCTACCCTCCCTTGGTAGAAAAGTTACCTTCTTATATCGTTATAATGCCCAAAATACCCTAGCCCAAATACCTTAGTACTTAGTAGAAGTTGTGAATAACTTCTAAGGTTCTTGAGCATACAACTTAGAGCAAAACCTGCTCAGCGACTTTTCTAGATATTATCGGGCTTACCGAGGTAATAATCCTAACCTCTTTGTATTAGAGAATGCATACTGTAGAAGTATAAGGATAAGTATTAATCACTTAGAAGGGTTTAAAAGAAGAATAATCAAACTGCATTTACATAGGACTGCTACAAGAGACTTATATAGCTCACCTGCAGGGAAGTGCCCGACTTACCGCAATTATGAACCCTGCTTAGAATGACCTTCGTGAGTAGTCTTTAATAGATATTTGTGACTATTATAGTCGACTCTCACGCGGCACATATTCAACTCAAGTGGTTTTCACTGGTATGGTATGTGATTCTTCCTAAAGCATGATATTTTACAATATAACTACGGCAATGTCTTCGACTTAAGCTCGAATAATACTTACTAATGCCTCACCGCTTAAGCTCGACAATACTTACGGTAATGCCTCACGCTTAAGCTCTAATAATAAAGAATCAAAACATTTCAAAAGACTATCAATCATATTAATGTAAGAGAACTAATTGGTTTTTAAAATGTGTTTAAGAGTTATACTAGCTTTATGGGAAGTAAGTATAACCACTTAAGATTTATAAAAGAAACAAGTTTGTCATGTGTTTATAAATGACTTATATCAGGAAAAGAATAATAAAGATGGTTTGATAAGTAGATACGATATGATGCTACGTGTGTTAGTATCTTGTAACGCTTGTATAAAGTAGTATCCTTGTCAGGCTTATGTTGTTTAAAGATAAGTTGTTATGTTAGTATACTATCACCACCTCGAGATGATACCGGGTTGTCGCCTCCACGCGGGTAGACTCAGCGGTCCGGGACCATGATTCGAGAATACCTACGCGGGTCCAAGGGGCCATGCGAGCTACGAGTTCCGTGTTAGTATGCTGGGTTATACTCACGCGTCTATGCGCCATGCGACAACGAGTCCAGACGATGCCGAGGAGTAGCACCCTCAACGCGGGTTATACCTCACGCGCCCACGTGAGTGGTTTATGCGACTCGGGAGTTCAGATTAGGCTTGCAGAATGATGGGCGAGTGGTTCGCTGATCATTCGCAGCCTCAGACAAGACCTATTACGCTACCTATTGCTGTTTGTTAGGATGCACTACGCAGCAGCTGTTGTTTCACACATATTTAAATCGTTTTAAAATGATATGTTTTCATTTATATTTATAGCCAAGATACTTAGTACTCGTTGCGACTTTCGGCACATGCTGTCGTGGTGGCAGCAGTGTTAGATCCGCATTCTTGTGATCTTGTTATGTCCGTGAGCTCATTCTTCCGAGGCTCTACTTTTGCATGATCTTCCGTTGTAGATAGTTTTGTAGCCAGATGGCGGTCGCCCCGCCATAGTTGATATTTTCAGAGTCCGTAGTCATGTTGCATAGTTGTCGATGTAATCGCTAAACCATGACTTTATATATACGCCGAAGGCGATGTTTTCTCACATAAACCGTGTCTTATTTTATAAATCGTTTCATGTCTTGCTTTATATTTCACGACACTGATGTATGACTACTGGGTGCCCCTGCAGGCACACCACGCCCTAACGGTCGTGACACATACATCAGAGTAACCAGCGGAATATAAAAACAAGACATAAAACAATATGAAATGAGAACGCTTTATCTGAGAAAAGTTGCCTTTTCGCATTTATATATACATCAAGAGGAACAGCTATATCCCAACTTTTCAACAGACTACGCACTTCTAAGGAAGTAAACAACTATGGGACAGTGGCCCCGCCATACCCTCGAAAGTACAAAATATCTACAACACTGTGGAGAGTCGCATCTAAAAGTCGATCTCCGAGAACGGAGCTCCCGACACTGCAGTAAAGATTCTAAGAATGAGGATCTACCACCGCTTCCTTACTACTGCATTAACGCACTTCCCCAAGGAGGTCAAGCATAACAGTACCAAGTATGTGAAACTGTAAAGTACTTTAAATGAAATCATATCATTTTAAAACCAATTTTACAAATATGTAGGAAACAACTAATGTAACCGCACATAGTGCCACAACATAACCAAAAGCAAAATAGATATAACATAATCCGGTCTTTTCTAGGCCGCTAATGATCAAGCAAGGCCAATCGCCTATAGTATCATTATGCTAGCCTAACTCGAACTCCGCAGTCCGCATAGATCACTGCACTGCACGCAGGTATTCCTCGTGACGGTAGCTAACCCGCAGATCCTCTCGACTCCGCACCGCATTGTCACACGCATCGCATGAGGTATTCCTCGATCATAGTCACACGCATCCGCATGAGGTATACCTCGTGATCGGTAACACACCCGAGTGATCATCCCGAACTCCCGCATTCGCATGGTCACACTGCATCGCATGAAGTATTCTCGTGATCGAGGGTGGCAAGTCCTCGCATCATAACAAGTCGTGGTATATGATATAATAGCAAGACAACGCTTAACGCTTAACAATGTAAGCACAACAAGAATAACCCCTTACACAAACATCACAAGACACTAACACACGTAGTATCATAATATGTCTACTTATCAAACCATCTTACTACACTTTCCGTAAATCAATACATGCTCATAAACAAATAAGTAAACTGCCTTTTATCTTTTCTTAAGTCGTTATACCTAACTTCCCATAAAGCTAGTATAACTCTTAAGCTTTTGTTTAAAAACCAAGTATTACTCTTCTTTAAAAATGATTCATAATTCTTTGAAATACTTCAAGATTCTTATTATTTAGACTCAAGTCAAAAGACATCAAAGTAAAACCATGTTCGCTTAACACACGACGCCTACCGCACTATATATATATTTTAAAAATATCATGCTCAAGAGGATAGGAAGAATCACATACCTCCTACAAATCCACCGCCAAGTCGAATATGTCGCGCAGAGTATCAACCTATAATAGTCAACACGCCTATCAACGCCTAGACTACTTTGTAGAATATTCTAAGGTATGTTCTCTATTCTACGGAAAATTGGGCAGCACTTCCTACCCACAAACTACTCAAGTTCATCAGAATACAAATTCCCATGTAAGTACACTAATTCACTTCTTTATACCATCCTTCTATATAATGTAATTACACCAATTCTCTTCTTTAATATCCTTCTATACCATATACTCAATTCTAAACTACTATTAAATGTAATCTCCAATTACAATGAATGACGTGATATTTACCTCTGAAGCCCAAAATTATCCAAGTTTAAATGTCGATCTTGAACAACGTATAGCTCCTAATTTGCACGCTCCGATAGCTCCAAGAAACCCTTAGAAGTTTCTAAACAACTTCTACTTAACACTTCAACCAACTATGAAGATTTCCTAGGGTTTCGTTTTGTGACTAAAGGATATAAAGTAGTATTTTCGGGCTTTTAGTATAGAGGTAACTTGGGAATACTACAAGGGATTTGGGCTAAGGTATTTTGGAATAGTAACACTACTAGAAGACAATTTCTACTATGGGGTGTTGTTTCGGACGAGACAACTAGGAAAGTGGGGGAGGAGTTGGGACGAGAACTACAACAAGGGAGAGGGAGTTTTTGGAGACTTGGAAATTGTTTTTGTAGATGAAGAAGTCTTGCACTTGAGGGGGTATTTATAGAACCTTCAATGGCCAAGATTAAAACAAATGGAGGGTGTAGATTAAGTAGCTTGTGTGAGTGGAGTCTTCCACCAAGTGTCCACCACAATATTGGGACATATGTCCACCACAACATTGGAACATATGTCCACCACAACAAAGAGCCATGTGGCCTTCCACTAGCACAAAAAAAACGTCCAAGGCAAGCCCCCACTTGCCTACAAAAATCGTCCACCTACTCCCACTCACCCAAAGAAAAATATCTTGCAAGACTTGACTATTTGACTTGTCCACTAGCCCAACATTTTCGTCCAAACATGCCACCTAAGGGTGACACATGTCGCTCTCCTATTGGTCCAAAATATTTCATCTCTCGGAAAAATCCGTAATCGGTTAAAATATTAAAAACGTAGAATTTCCTTCACAAGGTTCGGAATCTTTTCCGTTGAAAGTTCACAATTTCATCCTAAACCTAATTAGGGCTTAAACAATTGTACGTACGTCCTCACATACATACTCTGGAAATACGGGGTATAACATTCTCCCCTCCTTAGAAACATTCGTCCCGAATGTTCCTACTAGATTCAATCAAATCAGACGACATAGCTCCTCACAACTTAAACAATTTGCAACTGCCACACATGGCCACAACACAACACTGAAGCACATATGAAAAAATATTAAAACCAGCAAGTAGGAAAGTGAGTTACCTGGAGGTGTGGGGAATAAGTGAGGATACCTCTGCCTCATGTCCTCCTCTGCTTCCCATGTCATCTCTCCTCGCTCGCTCCGCCATAAGACCTGACGGAAGCCACATCCTTCGTCCGCAACCGCTTAACTCGACGCATCGAGTATCGCGCATGACTCTCTCATACGATAACCCCTCGCCAATCGACATCGCTAATCGGTGCACTCTAGATGGATCTCCGATACATCTCTCAAAGATAGAAACATGAAAACCGGATGACCGCTTCCGCATCGGACGACAGATCCAACTCATAGGCAACCTTGCCTACCTCGCGACATCTGATAAGGCCCAATGTACTGGCCGAGCTTCCTTTATTCCCAAACCTCATCACACTCGCATGGGTGACACCTTAAGGAAAACCCAATCATCAACTCAAACTCCGTGATGTCGACGACGATGATCTCGTGATACGACTTCGCCGACTCGAAGCCGCCAATATCCGCCCCGATAAGCTTCACCTTATCCATCGCTCGCGTATCAAGTCCGGTCCTACTAATCGCACTCGCCTATCAAACCAGCCTATCGGCGACCGCACTTCCTCCTATACAAGGCCTCATAAGGCGCCATCCGAATACTGAGTGGTAGCTATTATTATATGCAAACTCTACTAGAGGCAAATGATCCTCCCAGCTACCTCGGTCAATAACATGTGCTCGCAGATATCCTAAGTGTCCGATAGTACGCTCGCACCGTCTGCTCTCGAGGATGGAATGCAGATCGAGGCTCACCGCCCCTAATCCTCGTGGAAAGACCTCTGAAGTTAGCCGAAATCGGCTCATCTGTCGATATGATAGAAATATGGACCCCATGCGCCTCACGATCTCTGATGTAAAGTCTGAATAATCCTACTAAAAGTCGCCCGACCGGAAGAAAGTGGCTGATTTCACACCGTCGACGATAACCCAGATAGAATCATGTTTCTGAGTGCGAGGTAACCCCGCGATAAAGTCCATGTTGATCACCTCCCACTTCCGTGCCGATCTCTATCGCCGCAATAATCCACCGTGCCTCCGTGCTCTACCTTACTCGCCGACAACACGCATCGAACCACAAACTCGCAACGCCCTCTTCAAGTCATCCCACCAATACACCGACCGAGGTCGCGGTACATCTTTTCGAATTCTGATGGATAGAGTAACGCCGCTACCGTGTGCTTCCTAGAACTCGCTACCAAGTCCTCGCAATATCCGAACACACAACCTACTCAAACCTTAGCACCCCGCCAAAGTTACTCAAAAGCGACCTTTCCTCACGAAAAGCCGTATCACGATACCGGGTCAAAATCAGATCCTCAAACTGTTGCCTTGTTATACCCCGTAGTTCCAGGGTATATATGTGAGTATGTACGTACGAGGTTACGACAGAAATTTTGGAAAGGAAGGAAGATGTGATTTTTCGACGGAAAAGTTTCCGGTTTTTGTGAAGAAAAAGGTTCGTTAATGGGAATTGGATTCCCAGATTTGGTATTTGGACTTCTTGGATTATATTAGAATTTTGAGATTTTATTTCCTAAATGGTCACTGGGCCCACGGAGAAATTTACTGCCGTGGGCCCGCTTTGTTTTTAAGATTTTCGATATTTTGGATATTTTCTAAGACGCAAATATTTTGGATTTAATCGGGGCGACACGTGTCACCCCACGTGGCCCCCTTGGTCGAATCGCGGACGTTGGCTAGCCACTGTCCTCGCCGATCGCCATGACACTCGTAAGTTAAATCGTCCATGTGGTGTGGTGGGACCCACACACACATGGCCCAATCTTGTCCACCCACTTGACTTGATCTTGGCCCTTGAATCCTCTATATATACCCCCTTCAGTTGAAGACTTATTCATCCCACACTTAAGCTTTCCAAGGCTAAAAATACTCCCCTCCCTTTGAGGTGTTTTCGTCCCTCTCTCCCCCTCTTGTGTAGAAATACTTTGAGTATTATTGTATTATCCCAAATACCTTGGCCTAGTATCCCTAGTAGTATTCCAAAGTTGTTTTAATACTAGGAGCCCGGAAATACTATTTTTTATTCCAAAAGTCGCAAAATGAAACCCTAGAAAAATCTTCATGTTTGGTCAAGTGTTAAGAGAAGTTGTTTAGAAACTTCTAAGGGTTGCTTGGAGCGGTTGGAGCGTATGGAATCGAGCTAAACGCTGCTCAGATCGACTTTAATCTTGGATAATTTTGGGCTTATCGAGGTAAATAATCTGTCTCCTATCAGAATTGGAAATTACATATCGTAGTAATATATAGTTGAGTATACTATATATAGAATGAGTATTGAAAAGAATTGAACCGTATTTACATGAGACTTGTGTAGTATTATTGTGAAGATATTTGAACACGCCCATAGACGGTAAACTTCGAGAGTTGGCCCGTACGGCCTTGACAGTGAGGAGATTTGTGTGATAAAGTGGGGGAGGTGCTTAATTTTCTCAGAGAATAAGGAATCTTGCTTAGAATATTATACGAAGAGATCTAGCGCTGATTGATAGGCGTTGTGGCCTTTATAGTTGCGCACTCACGAGTAGCGATTCTACTCAAGAGTGGAAAAGGCTAGCAGGTTACAAGATCATGGAGCGCTTTGCTAATTGTCGATAATCGTCGCGAGGTATGTGAACCTCTTCCTATCTTTCTAGCATGATTGTTGTGAACTATGTAGTACGGTAGACATACGTGCAAGTGATTTGGTTGGTTTAAAACATAGTGTTATAATACTTTATGGGAATTTAGTTATAACGACTTTATATTGGTATAAGAATGGTTTATTGATTGTAGAAGTTATGAGACTTGATTTTCAAAGATAAGAGAGTTGACTTATAAACGACTTTATTTTGAAAGTTAAGAGACTTGATCTTGAAAGATAAGAGACTTGACTTATAACGACTTGTTTTCTAAAAGAGAAGTAACTTGATTTCGAGTATAGGTTACTTGTTTTGAAAAGAGTACATTATTTGGGTTTTAAAAGAATAATTGTTGTGGTTTTAAAAGAAAAGAGACTTGTGGAATCAAGAGTTTTCGCTTAAAAGGAGGCGTTGTTTTGTCTTAAGTTGTTTAAAACATAAAGTGTTATAAAGCCTTTATGGGAAGTTAGTTATAACGACTTTATGAAAACAAAAGAATGGTTTTATCATTGGTTTTACAAAGGGTAACTTGACTTTAAAATGAGAAGTGGTTTGTCTAAAAGAAGGCATGGTATTGCCTTAATTTGGTTTTAAAAGGAAAGTATGGAAGTTGTTTTGGTTTACTTAAAATGTTAGTCACTCTATTTTGATACTACGTATCGTGACTTTTGTAAAAGAAATGGATCTTCTAAAAGAATTTAACGACGTAGTACTTTGGGATTAAAACTCAACCTTGGCATAAAATGAAAGTACTCGAGTCGTGGTAACTCATGCGTGTTTTATGCGTGATAGCCTTGTTGTGCAAGTGTTGTATCCTTATGTTATCAAGGCTTCTCATGGAGGGCCGGCCATGTTATTCTCGATTGACGGACATACCGACATCACGGGTGGCCCACGGCATGTTTCCATTAGAGTGTTATTTTGTTAATCACTTTGGACATACCGACACGACGGGTGACCCACCAGCATGCTTCCATCAGGATTGTTGTCTTGTTGTATCCTTCGACCCATCGACACGACGGGTGGCCCACTGCATGGTTCCATTAGGATTGTTGTTCCACGGACTAGCTCTCCACGAGGTTTACATCGATTCGCCTGTATCCGTGGTCGGCTGCCAGATTTGCCCCGCGTCGTCGATTCGACTCGTACCGTAGTTAGCCCTCGACTTGCCCCGCTCAGCAGAGTGACGAAGTCTCGCGACACGCCTCGTACCGGTAGTTAGCCCTCAGATTGCCCCGGCCAGCCACGTGACACGCCGTATCCGTAGTCGCCAGATTTCGCCTGCCGCCTTCGTGGTTTGGTTGTATAGTATTGTTAGTACGGCGTTATGACACGTGGGACCTAGTGTTCATGTGTACTTCGGTGTGATTATATCATAGATCGCCAGCCGGAGGAAGGTATTCCACGCATGATTGATGCGGGCGTGAGACCCATTGTTATACTTCGAGTAACGACTTTGGCGGGCGCGAGTCCCCGATTTGATCAAGTTATATATTACGGATCGTAGTTTGCTATCATACATGTCTCCCGCTTTATATAGACTATTATGATTTCATTTACGATTTTACAGCCACATACTGTACTTGCCAGATCGACTCTTCGGGCCGCTCATGCCGCAGTAGAGGTACATCGGCTGTGGATCCGCGCCTAGGATCACAGGTCTTTTTGGGAAGCTCCGCTTTCTGAGGCTTATCTTTCGTATAGTCCGCCAAGGTAGTTACTTGTACATTCAGGTATGGCGTGGCCCCGCCCCGCCATAGTTATGGTTATATTCTGTGAGGTCCAGTAGTACTGTCAGGTACGGCTTTGTAAAAGGATTTAACTGCTCGCTTGATATATGTATATATTCGTGAAGGTGGCCGCTGGTTAGCCCGGTTCATGCTTTATGACTTGTCTCATGTTTTAGTTTTTATTTCCACTGATTTTCCTCGATGTCAGATCACCAGGGTGCCCGGTAAGGCACTACCACGCCCGGATCGGGTCGTGACATGCCTCTTCACCTCCTCGATGATGGAAGACTTGGCAACCTCTCGAACTCGAACCCCACTACTATCAGAATCAATCAATCGGACTCCAAGGCTCGCTAGCTGATGCAACTCGCGGACCATGTCCCTCCTCTCTGGTTGTACAACTGATAGACTCCCCATCGACCTACGACTAAGGGCATCTGCCACAACATTGGCCTTCCCCAGGTGGTACAGGATATCGACATCATAATCCTTGAGTAACTCTAACCACCATCTCTGTCGTAAGTTCAGCTCCCTCTGGCTGAAGATATACCGAGGCTCTCGCGGTCCGTGTAAATATCCACATGAACTCCATACAAATAAGGCCTGCATCTTCAAGGCGTGAATCACCGCTAACTCCAAATCACGCGGGTAGTTCCTCTCATGCTTCTTGCTATCGACGCGTGACGCTTATAACCTTTCCCCGCATCAACACACATCCAAGCCCGATGCCTAACGCATCACAATACACCACATAGCCGCAGACCTCCGGAAGAGTAAGAATCGGGCGCCAACCTCTCCTTCAAGAATCGGAAACCCCGCCACAAGCATCACCACTAAAACTTAGCCGCTTTCCGAGTCAGCCTAGTCAACGGTGCCAAATAGAAGCAAACTTCTCCACGAACCTCCGATAAGAACTCGCAAGGCCCGTAAAGTCGCGCACCACCGCCGGAGTAAGAGGTCTAGGCCAACTCGATCGCTTCGATTCGCCGTATCCACCCGAATACCATCGCCCACTAATATGCCCAAGAAATGCCACCGAAGTCAACCAGAACTCACACTTTGAAAACTTGGTGTACAACCGCTGGTCCTGGAGAACTCTCAAGACAGCCTCCTCAAATGCCCGTGACGCTCCCGCCCGAGCGAGAATAAACCAAGATATCATCAATGAATACTATCACAAACGATCCAAAATGGCTTGAACACTCGCTCATCAAATCCATGAATACCACGAGCATTGGTCAAACCGAAAGACATAACCCTTAACTCATAGTTCGCATCGTCCGAATGCACCCTAGGGACATCCGCCTCTAACTCGTGACTGATGATAGCCCGATCGCAGATCAATCTCGAGAAACATCTCGCACTCGCAATCGGTCGAACAAATCATCAATCCCGGGAAGGGGTATCTGTTTTAATAGTCACCTTGTTCACCTTCAGATCAACACACATGCGCAGCGCCCCGCCCTTCTTCTTCACGAACACACGGCGCTTCCTGTGGAGAAACACTAGGCCTGATGAAGCCCTTCTCCAAAGAAATCTCTCACCGGTCCTTCAACTCTCTCAACTCGGCAAAGCATTCGTATGGAGGAATGGATATAGGCCGAAAGGTGTGGCAAAGACATCGATACAAAACTCTATCTCCTCTCGTGAGGATACCCGGAGGTCGTCGAAACACATCTAGAACTCTCTCGACATCGAATCGATCAAAATCTGGTACCGCAACCTCGTGATCAAACACCAATGAGATGGTAGATATACCCTTCTCGCACCATCTTCCTAGCCTTCGAGGTAAGAAATAAACCTACCCTTCTGGCGACATGTTGTTCCTCCCACTCAATAACCGGCCTCAGAAATCGAACCGCACTCACTCTCTCCTCAGCCTACATTGGCGTAGCAAGAAGCTAACCAATCCATGCCCATGATCACATCAAAATCGGTCATATCCAACTCTATCAAGTCCGCCAGTGGTCCGACGATCGCATAAAGTCACTAGGCAAGCCCTATATACCCGCCGAGCTACCACCGAATCACCCACTGGCGTAGCTACCTCGAAAGGGTCTATGGACTCAGGCTCTATCCCTATCCTACTAGCAATAAGGGGAGATATGTAGGACAGAGTAGAACCCGGATCTATCAAGGCATACACGTCACAACATGAAACTGATAAAGTACATGTGACGACATCAGGTGATGCCTCCTGGTCCTGCCGGCTGGACAAGGCATAAATTCAGTTCTGAGGACCGCTAGAACTAGGATGTTACACCCCGTAAGTCCAGGACATGTAAAATAGAATGTACGAAAGGAAACAAGACTGGGAAATTAGTACGAAAGGAAGAATTGTTTTTCCGACGGAAAATCTTCCGGACATCGGAAAGGAAAATGCTCATTGCTGAGAATCGATTCTCAAAATGTATTATTTGAAGAGTATGGAACCTATTGGCATTATGGAAATTTATTTATTACGGATTTGGTCACGTGGGCCCACCCGAGGAATTTTACATTTTTGTGGGACCCACGAGGTTACTGAATTTTATGGACGAACGGTAGGCGACACGTGGTGTAACGACTCGCCCGGCCCGCATCGTGCCTTATCCCGCACCCTAGTGATACAATCATCGTGGAAAACCAAATGAAAATAAAACTTTAAACAAGAAACAAGATATATGATCATAAACAAAGCAACCTAACTGCATCCCTCCAATAACATATATAAATACAACTCTTTCAAAACGAATGCTTTAAATCCTTTTTACAAACCCCGCCACAACAAGATTTCATGCACTTCTAAGATTTACAACAACTATGACGACAGGCCCCGCCATACCCCAATGTACAAGAACCTACAACTCAAGGAACACATACCAAAAGATAAGCCTCCGGAGAAACGGAGCTTCCCAAAACGCCGAATCGAGATCCTAAGAGCGAGGATCCACGATCGACGCATTCTACCCGCAGATGAACGCAGCCTCCGGGCGAGGTCAAGACAACAGTACCAAGTATGTGAAATCAGAAAATATCAGAATGAAATCATACTAGTCTATATAAAGCAAGAGACATGTATGATAACCAAACTACGCTCACAACATAAAAGCTATGTCCACCGTGGACTCACGCCTCCAAGTCATCACTCAAATATAACTACGGGTCTCACGCCCACAACATCAATCATGTTCGCATCACGGCCGCATGCCCTGAATGCAGATCGGCAGACATGTCCATGATGCAACAATAATACCAATGCCCCATGGCCACATGCCCGCGAATTCTACCTCGCAGACACGCCCACGTGACATCAACAGAATATATCGGTGATCAATCGCCGCACGGCCACATGCCCCTGCACTTACCTCTGCAGACATGTCCATGTAACCACAATAACAATATATCGGTAATCAACCCGATCGCACGGCCGCATGCCCCTAATTCTACATACTGCTAAGTTCTTTAAAAGAGATCCATTACTTTTATAAAAGTCACCCTATACCCGTAGTATTAGAATGACCAACCCACATTCCTTTTCAAAATCAAGTAACAACATTCTTTCCTAAGTTCCGCTTGCCTAGTTTCAATTACTCAAGCTTCTCATTTTAGAAAGGTTTCATAACTCATAGTCTTAGTCTCTTTTAAAACAATCGAGTAACATATGTCATATATGTGAGTAGTTTATTCGCTTATAACGATCTTATTACAAAGAGCATGATCTAGAAAATGTAATATCATTTTGTCTTATCTTAGCTTCTACGCAGATGGAGGTTTCTACCGGTTTTAATACAACACATCATTATTCAATACATTTTTCTTTATTAACGCCGCAATGGTCCTGTCGATACACATTCTCGATTTCCAAATCAAGAAACATTATCCCTTTAAAACCAAGTACTCATTACTCACGAATGAGGTTTCACACAAACATCCACATTAAAAAAATAAGTTATGTCTCTTATCTTATAAGATCAAGTCTCTAACTTCTAACATCAAGAAACCATTTTCACTACATAAGGTCGTTATAACTAACTTCCCATAAAGCTATTATAACACCCTATGTTTTAAACCAACCAAATCACTTAGCACACGACGCCTACCGCACTACATAGTTCACAACAATCATGCTAGAAAAGATAGAAGAGGTTCACATACCTCGCGACGATTTATCGACAATAAGCAAAATGCTCCAAGTACTACAACCTTGCTAGCCCTTTCCACTCCTCGAGCAGAATACGCTACTTTAGTACTTTCACCTATAAAGGTCACAAACGCCTATTAACCCCAAAACACAAGTTTCTATCTTTCTACGTAAAATTCGGCAAGAAGACTCTCCCGCAACAACAGAAATCTCCTCCTCTATCGAGGCCTGGCCACCAAGCCAACCAGTGTGGGTTTACACGCCTAACCTGACGTACAATTCTATTCAAGAATACTACACAAGTCTACCGCACATACCCTATGTAAATACAGCTGGTCAGCTTTATTCTTCAGCTTAAGTCAAAAGACATCACGAATACTAAGTATAGTTCTACATATAGTATACTTCAACTATATATTCCTACAACATGTAATCTCCAATTACAATAAGTGGACAAGAATATTTACCTCGATAAGCCCAAAATTATCCAAGTTATAATGTCGATCCCGAGCAAGGTTTAGCTCCTACTCCGTGGCGCCCAATCCGCCTCCAAACAACCCTTAGAAGTTCTAACTAACTTCTACTCAAAATACTTCAACCAACTACGAAGATTTCCTTAGTGGTTTTGGCTGAGACTAAAAGGACAAAAGGTAGTATTTCCTGCTCACGATAGAGGTAACTTTGGAATACAACAAGGTAAAGGCTAAGGTATTTTGGGCATTATAACAATACTAGAGAAGTATTTCAATACCACATGAGTGGTATTATACTAAAACAACTAGCAGTGGGTACCCCACGCCAAGGCACCACAAAGTGGGGAGGAGGAGAACCCCCGGCCAAAGGCCATACGGTGTGAGGGGGAGGCTCTCGCTAAGATCTCACAGTGGGGAGGAGAGGGTTTCAAGACTTGGAAGTTTTTGAACGGATGAAGTCTTCACACTTGTGGGGTATTTATAGCAAAACCAAAGGCCAACCAAGTGGCCAAGATCCTTCCAAGTGTAAGGCGTGTAAGGCCAAGATCAAGCCAAGTGCACCCTAACCCCTACTCCACAAAACATGCCACAAAACATTGCACAAAACATTGCACAAAACAATGCCACAACAAGGCACCAATCGGCCAAGGCCAAACCGACTCTAAGCCCACTGAGGTGACAAGTGTCACCCTCTTGTTGGCCCAAAATGTTCCGCCGCTCACAAAAATCCGCAAAAATACAAAACGACATAGCCGAATTTTCCTTCGCAGTTACGAAAACGCTTCGCCGAAAAACGACTCTAACCAAAGTGTCAGACAAAGGTAACTTCGGCCATTACCTAGGCGGTGACACGTGTCACCCTCCTATTGGCCCTCATAAAACGCCTTCAAAAATATCCACAATGGCCAAAATCTCAAAACAAAGCTGGCTCTACAAAATCAGAATTTCTCCCGTGGCCCCACGTGACCATTTCCAAAAATAAAATCTCAAAATTCTAATATAATCTATGAAGTCCAAATACCAAACTGGGAATCCAATTCCCATTAACGAACCTTTTCTTCACAAATAACCTAAACTTTTCCGCCTAAAACTCACATCTTTCTTTCTTTTCAAAATTTCGCTGACTTCGCACGCACGCCCTCACATACATACCCTCGCAACTACGGGTATAACATTCTCCTCCTTAGAAACATTCGTCCCGAATGTTCCTTCTCAAGCCTGACAACGATAAAGTTCCTCTAACAAGTTGCCAACGCCACGCCGGGCCAATAAATAACACACGCCCTCTTCTTTTCTTACTCGTGCCCCTCACGAACACTTGAACTCTCCCAAGACGCATCATACTTCACCATTACTCGCTCCCAAAATCTCCGAGTCACTACCTCCAAACTTGGTCATCTTACTAACCTCAAACTTCTTTAAGGTCACTCCCGCCTTTACGAACCGCTCGTCGAACGCGCCCACGAACTCATACGATGATCATACAAACTGGGCCTAGCATCCTCGTGACCCTACCACCAAGTGACCACCTAACTGACCCCACCCCAAACCGTTACTGTTGACCCGCAAATGGTCCTCAACCCACCCCAATCAAGCTAAACTCTTGTTCCCGATCCTAACAATCTTACTAATTCACATCACGAAAGCTACCACTTCCATCTCACACTACCCACTGACTTATCACACAAATAAATCCCACGATACTACTACTGATAAGGTCAAAAATAAATCTTAACTCAAGACGACCTTACCCCTAAGGTCTCGCCGTGACATAGTCTAAGGTTCACACTTACCATGCCCCCATACGTATCCTCCCAACTAAGCATGTTTTCTAACTCACAATTAACACAACGCTATTCGTACATAGCACATAATAATGAGACCATCATAACAAGCATACCAAAACTCTAGAGGGTTAAGGATATACCGGCTACCGCTCCACTTCTAATCATAGGCCTCACCGCAGGTGTGCATAATCAGAAGGCGGCGAACCACCCATCGATCCGGTAGGGCCGAGTCGAACATCCGTATACCTTGCTCGGACACCTCGCAAATGACCTCGCTGGCCGCAAAAATAACAAGCTCCCCGCACCACGACACTTCAAATGCGTCTACCACATCGACCACACCGAGGTAGGGTGACCGATCCGCCAACACTTACTTCCTCGAAACTCAACCTCGAGCCCGACCGCTTCCCAATACTCAAGGTCGCGAGGACCACTCAGACCGGGCGAGGTACAAAACTAGTATGCCGAGGCGTCCGCCAAAAGTCACCAAAGCGACCTCGCTGTTCTCGCCTCTTCGCTGATTCGTCATTCCGCCGACCTCTCCGTGCCTCACATCCAGCAGACGAGCTCGCACGCGGCAATGTCCATGCCCGCTAAAGAGCTACTCCCAACATGCCTCGACATGTAATCATCGAGCCTCAGAACATATCGGTGCACTCGATCCTCCATACTAGCTACCAACGCTGACGCATCGCCAATGAGTCGAACTCACATTGTACTTCAACCGCACGCCCGCCTGCCTAAGCATCAAAATCTACCGCGCCTCCTCATCCGCGGAGGCAAGAAGTGCGAGGAAAGCCTCAAAACTCATCCCATACCGCTGGAGGCGCATGCTTCCCGGAAAGCTCCTATGAATCAAACCAATCGATCGCAGATCACGCACCGATGCGAACCAAAGGTCACAGACTCGGTCTCAAGCTCGATCACCCGCATGATCCGTCAGAATCGCCGGATGAACTCCTCGCGATCATCCTCGTGCCTCGACCCATAAAACTCGCGCTACAACTCGTAAAGTCCCGTAGCCTCAAACTATCTCGCCGGGGTGAACCATCGTGCATCGAATCGAATCCGTGATCCAAATTTATCCTCATATCCGCCACGACTCGCCAAGAATCGCCATCTCCTTGTAACTCCATCTCTCTCGCCTGCATCGGGACCGAGGCTCGTGTATCGCGTCTCAGCAGCTATTGCCGCGCTCTAATCCTCGCTGGGCCGGCGGCGCTACAAAACCCGCCGTCAAGCACAACCTCGTGTACTGCTGGGCTCGCGCTGCATTCTCTCAGATCTCACTAGCGTTCCTGGCTGCCTTGCCCTTCGTGGCTCGTTGCCTTCGCGCGGAGGCATAATCTGTAAAAACGAGATACGCCGAGGGGTCCAACTTACAACACAGCCTTCTAAGGCACGATCTCGTAACGAGAAGAATGGAAACCAATCCTAAATGTCCTATAGCCTCGACATAGACGTGGTGCACAACACACCGATAATCAAGACTCTACTAGACACGGTTCAGACACTTTCCGAGGATTAATCGCTCGATACCACTTTTGTAACGACTGCCCGGCCCGCATCGTGCCTTATCCCGCACCCTAGTGATACAATCATCAGGAAAACCAAATGAAAATAAAACTTTAAACAAGAAACAAGATATATGATCATAAACAGTCAACCCAACTACCCTCCAATAACATATATAAATACAACTCTTTCAAAACGAACAGTTTAAATCCTTTTTTACAAACCCTGCCCACAACAAAGATTACATGCACTTAAGATTTACAACAACTATGACGGACAGTGGCCCGCCATACCTCAATGTACAAGAACCTACAACTCAGGAACACATACCAAAAGATAAGCCTCCTGAGAAACTGAGCTTCCCAAAACGCTGAATCGAGATCCTAAGAGCGAGGATCCACGACCGATGCACTTCACTCGCAGATGAACGCAGCCTCAAGGAGGTCAAGACAACAGTACCAAGTATGTGAAATCAGAAAATATCAGAATGAAATCATACTAGTCTATATAAAGCAGAGACATGTATGATAACCAAACTACGCTTCACAACATAAAAGCAATGTCTCGGGCCGTGGACTCACGCCCAAGTCATCACCAAATATAACTACGGGTCTCACGCCCACAACATCAATCATGTTCGCATCACGGCCGCATGCCCCTACTCAGATCGTGCAGACATGTCCATGATGCAACAATACCAATGCCCTACGGCCACATGCCCCCGCATTCTACCTCGCAGACATCGCCCACGTGACATCAACAATAATATACGTGATCAACCCGCCGCACGGCCACGCCCTGAATTCTACCTCAGAGACATGTCCATGTAACCACAATAACAATATATCGGTAATCAACCCGATCGCACGGCCGCATGCCCCTAATTCTACATAATGCTAAGTTCTTTAAAAGAGATCCATTACTTTTATAAAAGTCACCCTATACCCGTAGTATTAGAATGACCAACCCACATTCCTTTTCAAAATCAAGTAACAACATTCTTTTCCTAAGTTCCAGCTTGCCTAGTTTCAATTACTCAAGCTTCTCATTTTAGAAAGGTTTCATAACTCATAGTCTTAGTCTCTTTTAAAACAATCGAGTAACATATGTCATATATGTAGTAGTTTATTCTTGTTTATAACGATCTTATTACAAAGAATCATGATCTAGAAAATGTAATATCATTTTGTCTTATCTTAGCTTCTACGCAGATGGAGGTTTCTACCGTTTTAATACAACACATCATTATTCAATACATTTTCCTTTATTAACGCCGCAATGGTCTCTGTCGATACACATTCCGATTTCCAAATCAAGAAACATTATCCCTTTAAAAACCAAGTACTCATTACTCACGAATGAGGTTTCACACAAACATCCACATTAAAACAAATAAGTTACGCTCTTATCTTATAAGATCAAGTCTCTTAACTTCTAACATCAAGAAACCATTTTCACTTACATAAGGTCGTTATAACTAACTTCCCATAAAGCTATTATAACACCCTATGTTTTAAACCAACCAAATCACTTAGCACATGTACGCCTACCGCACTACATAGTTCACAACAATCATGCTAGAAAAGATAGGAAGAGGTTCACATACCTCGCGACGATTTATCGACAATAAGCAAAATGCTCCAAGTACTACAACCTTGCTAGCCCTTTCCACTCCTCGAGTAATACGCTACTCTTAGTACTTTCACCTATAAAGGTCACAAACGCCTATTAACCCCAAAACACAAGTTTCTATCTTTCTACGTAAAATCGCAAGATTCTTTCCCCCGCAACAACAGAAATCTCCTCCTCTATCGAGGCCGCCACTAAGCCAACCAGTGGGGTTTACACGCCTAACCTGACGTACAATTCTACTCAAGAATACTACACAAGTCTATCGCAATACAATTCCATGTAAATACAAGCCTGGGCCAGCTTTATTCTTCAGCTTAAGTCAAAAGACATCACGAATACTAAGTATAGTTCTACATATAGTATACTTCAACTATATATTCCTACAACATGTAATCTCCAATTACAATAAGTGGACAAGAATATTTACCTCGATAAGCCCAAAATTATCCAAGTTATAATGTCGATCCCGAGCAAGGTTTAGCTCCTACTCCGGCGCCCAATCCGCCTCCAAACAACCCTTAGAAGTTCTAACTAACTTCTACTCAAAATACTTCAACCAACTACGAAGATTTCCTGTGGTTTGGCTTGAGACTAAAAGGACAAAAGGTAGTATTTCCTGCTCTACGATAGAGGTAACTTTGGAATACAACAAGGTAAAGGCTAAGGTATTTTGGGCATTATAACAATACTAGAGAAGTATTTCAATACCACAAGGATGGTATTATACGAAACAACTAGTCAGTGGTACCCTACTGCCAAGGCACCACAAAGTGGGGAGGAGGAGAACCCTCGCCAAAGGCCATACGGTGTGGGGGGGAGGCTCTCGCCAAGATCTCACAAAGGGGAGGAGAGGGTTTCAAGACTTGGAAGTTTTTGAACGGATGAAGTCTTCACACTTGTGGGGTATTTATAGCAAAACCAAAGGCCAACCAAGTGGCCAAGATCCTTCCAAGTGTAAGGCAAGTGTAAGGCCAAGATCAAGCCAAGTGCACCCTAACCCCTACTCCACAAAACATGCCACAAAACATTGCACAAAACATCGCACAAAACAATGCCACAACAAGGCACCAATCGCCAAGTGCCAAACCGACTTGCATGCCCACTGAGGTGACAAGTGTCACCCTCTTGTTGGCCCAAAATGTTCCGCCGCCGAAAATCCGCAAAAATACAAAACGACATAGCCGGAATTTTCCTTCGCAAGTTACGAAAACGCTTCATTTAAAAACGACTTAACCGTGTCGCGACAAAGGTAACTTCGCCAAGTTACCTAGGCGGGTGACACGTGTCACCCTCCTATTGGCCCTCATAAAACGCCTTTCAAAAATATCCACAATGGCCAAAATCTCAAAACAAAGCTGGCTCTACAAAACCAGAATTTCTCCCGGGCCCCACGTGACCATTTCCAAAATAAAATCTAAAAATTCTAATATAATCTATGAAGTCAAAATACCAAATCTGGGAATCCAATTCCCATTAACTAACATTTTTCTTCACAAATAACCGTAAACTTTTCCGACGAAAACTCACAAATTTCTTTCTTTTCAAAATTTCGCCAGACTCGCACGCACGCCCTCACATACATACCGCAACTACGGGTATAACACGCGAACCCCACAAGTGGTCTTGGACGAAATTGGTAGGCAAAATGGTCATCGACCACCTCGAAGATTAGTCTTCTAAGATGACATCGCTGACTTGTCAACTTGTCCACATAGGCTTAATCCAAGTGAAATTCATCTTAGCCACCCATTTGTTTAAGTCTAAGCCCTCCAATATGTGTTATATACTAAGTTAGTGCAAGACAAGCTCATTTTACACTTAGAAAATTTAGAGAACTCGAGCTTAGCCTTAAGAAGCTCTCGCTTTGTCCAACTTTCCCACACAAAATTTTGTAGTTTTGATCCATTAGCCACAAGACTTTAACCCAATGTCCCCAAGGGTATTGTAAGGTTATCTCAATAGAAAGATTTCGAAAAACGATTTTTACGTTAGTCGCAAAGCGAAACTCCGCAGTTCTTCAACTTTGAAGACGGAACTTGAAGCACGGGTTCTTCATAGGCCTCTAAGGAGTGCTCGAGCGGATTGGAACCTAAGGAAAGGAGCTAAGAATTGCTAAGGCGCGACTTTGGAATCTTGGAAATTTTAAGGGCTTATAAAGGTATAAATTTTGTCGCTTTAGTAGTTAAGACTTACTTATTGTCAGAGCTATGGATTTTAGCAAGCATGTGTTATATAGTATGAAGTTTGATATGTTTATTGGCAATTGGAACCCTAATCCAAAACTAGCATGTTTAGCCTTAAGATTTCAATTCAAGTCGACTTTTGGTCTAAGCGCCGACGTTGTATAAAAGTTAAGGAAATTGTAGTCATAAGCAGCTTATAACTATATAACATGTTAGACCTCGAACTTGGAATTTGAAAAGTGGTTGGAAAAGACTTAGTGTTATGTAAGTTGGCCGAGAATTGGCTAGTGTGCATTAGACTACTCAGATTTAATCATGGGCTAATTTTACACGTATCAGAAGGCGGTAATCCCCTTTGTTTGGTTGTTGTTTGAGCCTTAAAAGTGGCTTGTTGGTTATTGTATTCGCCTTGAAAAAGGTGGCAAAGTGAGTAGAAACAAAGGAAGTGTCGCCCGATTTTCCAGAGAATTAGAGACCAAACACTTAGTATTATTCTACGCCGAGACTAGAAGTCGATAGTCTTGTTGTGACCATTATAGGTCGACACTTCTACGCACGACGATTCGCTTAGCTTGTGGATTTTAGCCTAAAAGGTATGTGAACTATCTTCTTCTAGCATGATTCCGTAAGATAAAGAAAGCAGTTCTACTCCTAAAACGATCCATTCCTCGTTGTATTTGGATTGCCTAAAATAGAATTTGTTCTATGTACTTCCTCGAGTGTACTTTGATGTTTGATTGTGTTGTAGAATCCATTTTCTGATGAAGTTTGGATTCTTAAAAGTGAAGGTATTTTTACTTAAAGTACATGAGTCTTAAAAAGGAAGTGGTTTCCAAATCTTTCGCTGCCTTAGTTCTAAAACCTAAAGGCCATTATAGTGACTTTAGTGAGTCAAAGGAGTGATTTACTTATTTGATTTAAAAGAGGAGAAATGACATGATTTAAGAGAAGTAACTTGTGTTAAGGGTGAAGTTACTGAGGTTTAAAAGTAGAAGAAAACTTGTTTTCTAACTATTAAGAGACTTGGAGTATTTTTGAAAGTTAAGAACTTGATTTGTAAGATGTGATACTTGGTTTTAATAGTATAAGTCTCTCATCAAGGAACGGATATGTCTAAAATCATAAAGCGGTTATAACCCGCTTTATGGGAAGTTGGTTATAACGGCTTTATGAAAGATTTAGAAAGTCGTCTATTTTGATAAAAGGGCATAAGTTGCCAAGATTGTGAAAATTTGGAGTTACTTGATTTCAAGACTTGAAATGAGTTTTCTAAAAGTGTAGTAACTTACTTTGAAAAATAGACACGCTGATACTACTGTTAGTATCTCGGGGCTTTACATAGAAAGCGAGTCTTTATAAAAGAATGTACGACGTAGTACTTTGGCTTGATAAATTGAGAATTTGTCTAAGTGTGCCTTGATAAGTACTTTGACTTGTTAAAAGAGAATTATTCTACGTATGCCTTGATTAGTACTTTGGCTTGACAAATTGAGAATTTTTCTATTTGTGCCCGGATAAGTACTTTGGCTAGTTAAATGAGAATTTATTCAAATTGTGCCCGATAAGTACTTTGGCTTGTTAAATGAGAATTTATCCTATGTGTGCCTCGATAAGTACTTTGGCTTGTTAATTGAGAACTTGCCTATACGTGCTGGTAATAGCCTCGAGTGCAAGTATTATGTTTTATTGCTGCCGCGACTCTGGCAAGCGGCCTACCGCCTTGTCAGAAGTCATCGACGCACCGACGCTGATGTGGGATTCCACGCATGCTCGCTACAGTAGTACTGGGTTAAATTCTGATTTTTATGTACATACGGTAGTGCTTACGCCTTGCTGACGGCTCACGAGATAGTGGTAAGAGTATAAGCTGGCGGTAAACCCCAAGACGTGCACCACCCGCTTTATGTGTTGCTTTGACTGGCCGAGATAGTAAGAGATAAACGGCGGGCAAGCCCCAAGACGTTATACCACCTTCTCCGTGGTAAGAGATAAACGGCGGCAAGCCCCAAGACGTTATACCCCGCTTACCACCTCCTTCGTGGTCGAGTATAACGCGGGTAAACCCCAAGACGTTATACCACCGCTCGCTTGCCTACTCGCCCGCACAGCTTTTAGAACACAGCGACTTCGTGTTCATGTATGCCTATCGGTGCTATGTTATATCACGGATCGCCAGCGAGGAAGCGATTCCACGCATGATTGATATTACGGGCGCGAGACCCATAGTTATATTCGAGTAAGGACTTCGGCGGCTCGCGCCCCCGACTTGATATGATCGCTATGTATCAGGTATCGTAGGTTAGCTATCATACATGTCTCCTGCTTTGTTTAGATCGTTATGATTTTATTACGCATTTCATCGCTCACATACTCGGTACATTCTTCGCATCGACTTCCTTCGGCCGCTCATGCCGCAGCTTTAGGTACGCTGCTTGGTGATCGATCGCGTAGGATCCTCGCCGTGGTTTTTGGATAGCTCCTCCGTCCGTGAGTTTATCTTTTGGTATATATCCTTCAAGATGTGCTTTGTACGCTGGGTACGGCGGGCCTTGTCCCGCCATATTTCGCCAACTCCTGAGGTCCGTATTCATACGTGGATCGACTCGTGGTACGCAGTAGTGTCTTTTGTTTATGATATGATATGGCAAATTAGTCGGCTTTGCCTTGTACGCACGCTGGTTTTAAAAGAAAAAATATGAGTTGTTATTAATTTCCGCAATATACTTAATTGTTATAGCAGGTGCCTGTGTAGTGGCACCACCACGCCCGGTTCGGTGTGACAGAGTGGTATCGTGAGCAAATACCCTGAATGTTTACAGACCGTGTCTAGTAGTTCGATTATCGGTGTTGCGCGCCACACCCATAAACAGTGAGGCTACAGACATTTAGAGTTGGTTTCTATTCTTCTCACTCTAAGATCGCGCCATGAGCCGTGTTAGTAAGATAATTCCTCTCCGACGATTGTTGTGTTACATGCTTATGCCTCCAAGGAGGGCAACAGCCCACTGTAGTGGCAAAGGAGTAGCAGAGCTACTAGTCGACTCAGAGAGTTGATAGGCTTATGCCTGTGTTATACCGGATGTTGTTCCGCAATGCATGAAGTTCTTCTTCGCTGTTTTGAGAACACAACACCAGCCTACGCTTCTCGCTTAGGCGCACTTTAGTGGTCATGAAGGAAGCCATTATGTTATCGACCAAGATAGCAATGCTACGCTTCTCAACAGAGGTTATTCGCCAAGCATGCATGTGTACAGAGGCAGAGGCCGCCATGAGATCTCAGAAGAGGCTAGGACCGGCTGGTTATCCCTGAGTTTGACGAGCCGCTCAAAGAAGAAGTGATATATCTGTCCCAAATTACCCAAGACATACCCCGCAGCCACTGTGGGATATTTGATCTCACAAGGTATTTAGAGCGGTCCCAAGCTCCAGAGGTCGAGGTTCTCGTATGAGCAGAGATTTTCTCACGAGGCCACTTATTCCTCGTTGTTTATCAGAGTAAGCGCCATTTGGGGAAATGCCGCTCGGCATGTGTTTATTATTATTGTGGCCGTCCGCCATATACCGAGGGTATGTCCTTTTAGAAGAGGCACCGGAGGTGGATCACCCTACGAGGCCGATGGTTGGTTCCTTTCCTCCACACCGCATCCCCTGCAAGGCAGGTGTTCGGACGTCACCGGCCGTGGTAGAGGTCGTGGTGGAGTTTATAGTTCCGCGGTCCTTCGAACCGCATAGATGACGCGATCATCGGGCAGATCGTGAGGCGACATCGCACGGGTTACATGTATATTCGATTCTTTTCAATCATACGCGCGCTGATAGATTCAGATTTTACCCTAGCATATATGTTTTCCCTTTATCCGAGTTGTAAAGTGATAGTACCCTGCAGGTAGGGATACCTTGATTAGTAAAGTGAAAAAGTTAAGAATATTGACAAGAATGATAAGTGAACCGAGACTATAGTCAGGTAGAGTTCACAAGTCAGATTTACCCAGAATGTTGTAAGACCGACAGGAAGGACGCATGAGAAATACTTTGACTTATGTGACGAACCTTTAGTGAATAGGGATAGGTAAGAAGTACCTTGAGATAAGAGAGAGATTTATTTCGCATCAGGAACGAAGTTAAGTGTGACGATTTAGTCGGGTTGTAGACTCATTCCGGTCAACCGATTGTATGGAATCGGTGACGCCGCTTAGAAATGGTCCGCGATGTGGTAGGTCCCGAGGATGCCGTGCCCAAGTTTAGTAAATCGCTGTACGAGTTTGTGGACGCTGCTCCACCTAACTAGGTCGTAAGGACCGAGAAAAGCCTTAACGGAATGTAAGTAACAATATGGCCAAGCTTGGTTAGTAACTCTAAGGATTGGCGAACGTAAACAGAATTTGAGATTTTCAGACGTGTACTAGATTTAGTTTGAAAGTACGAAAGTATGACAAGTAAGGAAAGAAAGGAACTCTATGATCCCGTGTTTGGGAAGATCAGAACCTTCGAAGTTTTGTGAGAAGCGGACCACTGACGGAAGGTCCATTACTATGTTTACGATGTTACGTGGTGGTGCGTGTGGCATCGCTGGTCTTGTGTACGATTGATCGTTAGGCATAGTATAGAGTTTATGCCGAGTTTGTATAGCGTGACAATCGACTAAGAACATTCGGGACGAATGTTTCTGGGGAAGAATGTTACACCCGTAAGTCCAGTGACATGTAAAAGAGAATGTACGAAAGGAAACAAGATCGGGAAATTAGTACGAAAGGAAGAATTGTTTTTCCGACGAAAATCTTCCTGACATCTAAAGGAAAAATGTTCGCTGTTGAGAATCGATTCTCAAAATGTATTATTTGAAGAGTATGGAACCTATTGCATTATGGAAATTTATTTATTACGATTTGGTCACGCTGGGCCCACCCGAGGAATTTTACATTTTTATGGACCCACGAGGTTACGGAATTTTATGGACGAATGAGAGGCGACACGCGAACCCCACAAGTGGTCTCTGACGAAATCGTAAGTGGGAAAATGGTCATCGACCACCTTGAAGATTAGTCTTGCATAAGATGACATTGTTGACTTGTCAACTTGTCCACATAGGCTTAATCCAAGTGAAATTCATCTTAGCCACCCATTTGTTTAAGTCTAAGCCTCCAATACGTGTTATATACTAAGTTAGTGCAAGACAAGCTCATTTTACACTTAGAAAATTTAGAGAACTTGAGCTTAGCCTTAAGAAGTTCCTCATTGTCCAACTTTCCCACACAAAATTTTGTAGTTTTGATCCATTAGCCACAAGACTTTAACCCAATGTCCCCAAGGGTATTGTAAGGTTATCTCAATAGAAAGATTTCGAAAAACGATTTTTACGTTAGTCGCAAAGCGCGAAACTAAGTGAGTTCTTCAACTTTGAAGACGGAACTTGAAGACGGGTTCTTCATAGGCCTCTAAGGAGTGCTTCGAGCGGATTGGAACCTAAGGAAAGGAGCTAAGAATCGCTAAGGCGCGACTTTGGAATCTTGGAAATTTTAAGGGCTTATAAAGGTATAAATTTTGTCGCTTTAGTAGTTAAGACTTACTTATTGTCAGAGCTATGGATTTTAGCAAGCATGTGTTATATAGTATGAAGTTTGATATGTTTATCGGCAATTGAACCCTAATCCAAAACTAGCATGTTTAGCCTTAAGATTTCAATTCAAGTCGACTTTTGGTCTAAGCGCCGCACGTTGTATAAAAGAAGGAAATTGTAGTCATAAGTAGCTTATAACTATATAACATGTTAGACCTCGAACTTGGAATTTGAAAAGTGGTTGGAAAAGACTTAGTGTTGCTATGTAAGTTGGCCGAGAATTGGCTAGGTGCATTAGACTACTTCAGATGAAATGCTGGGGCGTAATTTTACACGTATTGTAAGGCGTGTAATCCCCTTTGTTTGGTTGTTGTTTGGAGCCTTAAAAGTGGCTTGTTGGTTATTGTATTCGGCCTTGAAAAAGGTGGCAAAGTGAGTAGAAACAAAGGAAGTGCTGCCCGATTTTCCATAGAGAATTAGAGACCAAACACTTAGTATTATTCTACGCTGAGACTAGAAGTCGATAGTCTTGTCAGGACCATTATAGGTTGACACTTCTACGCACGCGATTCGCTTAGCAGCTTGTGGATTTTAGCCTAAAAGGTATGTGAACTATCTCCTCTTCTAGCATGATTCCGTAAGATAAAGAAAGTAGGTTCTACTCCTAAAATGATCCATTCCTCGGTTGTATTTGGATTGCCTAAAATAGAATTTGTTCTATGTACTTCCTTGAGTGTACTTTGATGTTTGATTGTAAGTTGTAGAATCCATTTTCGATGAAGTTTGGATTCTTAAAAGTGAAGGTATTTTTACTTAAAGTACATGTAGTCTTAAAAAGGAAGTGGTTTCAAATCTTACAAGGCCTTAGTTCTAAAACCTAAAGGCCATTATGTTGACTTTGTGGAGTCAAAGGAGTGATTTACTTATTTGATTTAAAAGAGGAGAAATGACATGATTTAAGAGAAGTAACTTGTGTTAAGGGTGAAGTTACTCGAGGTTTAAAAGTAGAAGAAAACTTGTTTTCTAACCACAAGAGACTTGGAGTATTTTTGAAAGTTAAGAACTTGATTTGTAAGATGTGATACTTGGTTTTAATAGTATAAGTCTCGTCATCAAGGAACGGATATGTCTAAAATCATAAAGGTTATAACCGCTTTATGGAAGTTGGTTATAACGGCTTTATGAAAGATTTAGAAAGTTGTCTATTTTGATAAAAGGGCATAAGTTGCCAAGATTGTGAAAATTTGGAGTTACTTGATTTCAAGACTTGAAATGAGTTTTCTAAAAGTAGTAACTTACTTTGAAAAATAGACACGCCTGATACTACGTGTTAGTATCTCGGGGCTTTACATAGAAAGCGAGTCTTTATAAAAGAACGCACGCACGTAGTACTTTGGCTTGATAAATTGAGAATTTGTCTAAGTGCCTTGATAAGTACTTTGACTTGTTAAAAGAGAATTATTCTATGTATGCCTTGATTAGTACTTTGGCTTGACAAATTGAGAATTTTTCTATTTGTGCCCGGATAAGTACTTTGGCTAGTTAAATGAGAATTTATTCAAATTGTGCCCTGATAAGTACTTTGGCTTGTTAAATGAGAATTTATCCTATGTGTGCCTTGATAAGTACTTTGGCTTGGTTAATTGAGAACTTGCCTATACGTACGGGTAATAGCCTTCGAGTGCAAGTATTATGTTTTATTGTTGCCGCGACTTTGGCCAAGGGTCGCCTTGTTGTAAGTTACCGACGCATCGACAGATGTGGGATTCCACGCATGCTCGCATTGTAGTACTGGGTTAAATTCCGAATTTTTATGTACATACGGTAGTGCTTATGCCTTGTTCACGGCTCACGAGATAGTGGTAAGAGTATGTGGCGGTAAACCCCAAGACGCCACCACCCGCTATGTGTTGTTTGACGGCCGCCGAGATAGGTAAGAGATAAACGGCGGCAAGCCCCAAGACGTTATACCACCTTCTCCAGGTAAGAGATAAACGGCGGCAAGCCCCAAGACGTTATACCCCGCTTACCACCTCCTTCGTGGTCGAGTATAAATGAGGGTAAACCCCAAGACGTTATACCACCGCTCGCTTGCCTACTGCCCGCAGACGCTTTTAGAACACAGCGGACTTCGTGTTCATGTATGCCTATCGTGCTATGTTATATCATGGATCACGGCAGTGAGGAAGGATTCCACGCATGATTGATATTACGGGCGCGAGACCCATAGTTATATTCGAGTAATGACTTCTGGCCTCGCGCCCCCGACTTGATATGATCGCTATGTATTGGTATCAGAGGTTAGCTATCATACATGTCTCCTATTTTGTTTAGACTGTTATGATTTTATTACGCATTTCATCGCTCACATACTTGGTACATTCTTCGATCGACCTCCTTCGGGCCGCTCACGCCGCAGTTTAGGTACGCTGCTTGCGATCGGCAGTGTAGGATCCCCGCCAGTGGTTTTTGGATAGCTCCTCCGTCCGTGAGTTTATCTTTTGGTATATATCCTTCAAGATGTGCTTTGTACAGCTGGGTACGGTGGCCTTGTCCTGGCCATATTTCAGCTCAACTCCTGTAGGTCAGATTCATACGCTGGATCGACTCGCAAAGCAGTAAAGGTCTTTTGTTTATGATATGATATGGCAGCAGAACGCCCGAACCCGGCCCGCATCGTGCCTTACCCTGCACCCTAGTGATACAACATCGAGAAAACCAATGAAAATAAAACACGAGTCATGAAACAAGAGATATAATAAATAAACAAAGCAACCAAAACAATGCTTTCAGATATACATAAAAACCCAACAGCTTATCCTTTTACAAACCCCGCCACACAACAAAGCATGCACTTAAGATTTACAACAACTATGACGACAGGCCTTCGCCATACCCCGAATGTACAAGAACCTACAACTCGTGGAAACATACCAAAGATAAGCCTCCAAGGAACGAGCTTTCCAACACGCCAAATGAGATCCTAAGAGCGGGGATCCACGCATCGATGTACCTCTACCGCTATGAACGCAGCCTCAAGGAGGTCAAGATAACAGTACCAAGTATGTGAAATCACAACATCAGAAATGAAATCATAATAGCCTAAAAAGGTGAGACATGATGATAACCAAAATACAAGACGCAACATAAAAGTTAGCCAAGCCGTGGACTCACGCCTCAAAGTCACCACTCAAATATAACTATGGGTCTCACGCCCACAACATTCATCATGTTCGCATCATGGCCGCATGCCCTGAATATCAGACGGTAGACATGTCCATGATGCAACAATAATAACAAGGCCGCACGCCACATGCCTGGACATCAGACGGTGTAGACATGCCCATGTAACCTCAATAACAATATATCGGTGGTCAACCCCGCCGCACGGCCACATGCCCCGAATATCAGACGGCAGACATCGCCCATGTTGCAAGAATAACCATATAACGTAATCAACCCGCCGCACGGGCCGATGCCCCGAATATCATCAGACGGTAGATACGCCCATGTGACATCAACAACAAGACAAGAATCAAAATGGAAACATACCCGCGGAATTCTCCATCACCGCCAAAGACGCCCAAGTAAGTTCTCAATAAGTCAACCTACTCTATCGAGAGACGCCAGAATACGTAAATACCACACTTGCACAACAAAGGCTATCATCACAAGCATAGGCAAGTTTCACAACAACAAGCATAGGCAAGTTTCACAACAACAAGCATAGGCAAGTTTCACAACAACAAGCATAGACAAGTTTCACAACAACAAGCATAGGCAAGTTTCACACAACTCAAAGTACTTTCATTTTATGCCAAAGTCCGGGTTTAACTCTAAAGTACTACGTGACGTTAAATTCTTTAAAAGAGATCCATTACTTTTATCAAAGTCACCCGACACCGTAGTATTAGAATGACCAACCCACATCCCTTTTCAAAATCAAGTAACAACATTCTTTCCTAAGTTCCAGCTTGCCTAGTTTCAATTACTCAAGCTTCTCATTTTCAAACGGTTTCATAGTTCCCAAACTTAATCACTTGATTCCTTTAGAACAATTGAGTAATATATGTCTCACGTGAGAGTAGGTTATTCTTGTTTACAACATTCTTATTACAAGAAATGATCTAGAAAATGTAATATCATTTTGTCTTATCTTAGTTTCTACGCAGACGAGGTTTCTACTGGTTTTAATAATACAATTCATTAGTCAAGACATTTTCCTTTATTAACGCCGCAGTTGGTCCTGTCGATACACATTCTGATTTCAAATCAAGAAACATTATCCCTTTAAAAACCAAGTACTCATTACTCACGAACGAGGTTTCACACAAACATTCACATTAAAACAAATAAGTTAAGTCTCTTATCTTATAAGATCAAGTCTCTTAACTTCTAACATCAGTAAACCATTTTCTTTACCTCTCTTAAGACAGTATATGTTATACCCCATAGTTCCAGGGTATGTATGTGAGGACGACGCATTTAGAATAATGGCTGGTAAAGATCGGGAAAGTAAGAAAGAGGATTTTTCCACTAAAAGTTTCCTGCTGTGAAGGAAAAGGTTCGTTAACGGGAATTGATTCCCATATTTGGTATTCTGACTTCGAATATTAGAGAATTATGGAATTTTATTTTCTGAATGGTCACTGGGCCCACGGAGAAATTTACGCTTTGGGGCCCACTTTGTTTTCTAGATTTTGGCCATTGTGATATTTTCTGATGATGTTTTATTTTAATAGGAGGGTGACACGCGTCACCCCGCCAGTGGCTCGGGCCGAATGGCATTTGTGCACAACACCTTGCTAGAGTCGCCGACTAAACGCTTTACATAACTCATGAGGAAAATTCGCCATGTCTTTTCTTATTTTTATGGATTTTTCCGAGAGACTAACATTTTGGACCAACGAGAGGCTGCACTTGGCACCCTCTCATCAGCGGCAAGGCGCACTGACGATTCAGCGCCAAGTGGTAGATATTTTTGGTAGATATTTATAGGGTTTTGGGCGAGTAGGGACTAGGGGCACTGGGCATATCTCGCCTTACACTTGCTATACACTTGGCTAGATCTCGCCATCGGTTGGCCTTGGCTCAGGCTATAAATACCCTCTCCTTTGATGAACTTCTTCATCCTAAATATTTCCTAAGTGTTAATCCTCCTCCCTTCCTTACGGTTCTCGCCCCTCCCTCAGGTCGAGAGCACCCCCTCTGTGGGTGCTAGCCGAGAGTGTACCCCCTAGCCTTGTTGCTTTGTGATAATACCCCCTTCGTGGTGTAGAAATACTTCAAAGTATTGTTATAATGCCCAAATTACCTTAGCCAGATACCTTGTAGTATTCTAAGGTTATACCTATACTAAAAGCCCTAAATACTATTATACTTCCCACACCACAAAACCGAAACCCTAGGAAAATCTCCATAGTCCGCCGGAGTATTGTGTGTTTGGTTAGAACTTCTAAGGGTGGTTTAGAGCTGGTCGAGCGCCGAGTCGAGCTAAACGATTGCCTGTGATCGACTTTATACTTGGATAATTACGGGCTTATCGAGGTAAATATCTTGTCCTCTATTGTAATTGAAATTACATGCTGTTAGAATATATAGTTGAAGTATACTATATATAGAATCAACGTGGTTAGTTGGCAATGTCTTTGACTTAAGCTCAAGAATCAATCGAATCAGACATGAGACTTGTGTAGTAGTATCGTGAGTAGAATTGTACCCGTCGTTAGATGTATAACCCCCGGTTGGCTTCGTAGCCTACTTAGAGGAGAGAGATTTACGCTGCGTGGGGAGGTGCCAATTTTCTCAGAGAATGTTCTACGATAAGATCTTGATGTTAATGCGCCTTGTGGCCTTATAGGTCAAGTACTACGGTGGCGCTCTACTTGGCTTAAGGAGTAGCCGATACTGAGGTACTGAGCGCTTTTGCTATTAGTCGATACTGCCGCGAGGTACGCGAACCTCTCCTATCTCTTCTAGCATGATATGTGTGAACTATGTAGTACGGTAGACGCATACGTGTTAAATGTAATCGATTGTTTGAAACATAAAGTGTTATAACGCTTTATGGGAAGTTGGTTATAATACTTTATGAGGTCCAAAATACTTTGTGGTTTTTAAAAGGTAAATGATTTGTTTATAATCGCTTGATGTGTGATAATAAAGAACTTGAAGTATTTCAAAAGATTTCTAAATCGCTTTGAAAGAAAAGTGATACTTGGTTTCTTGAAAACTTAAGAGTTATACTAGCTTTACGGGAAGTTAGGTATAACCGCTTAAGAATGTTTTAATGATTTTGGAAATCGTGATGTGTATCGACAAACCATCGCAAATACATTAAAAGGAAATGTTTTGAATAATTAAGTATTATTAAAACCAAAGAGAAACTTCCATCCGCATAAGCTAAGACGAGACAAAATGATATTTCCTAGATCACGGTCAGTAATAAGATTGTTATAAACAAGAATATCCTACTCACATAAGACTTATGTTTCGATTGTTTAAAAGAGAATTATATTCTTAAATGAATAAGGCTATGAACCACTTAAACCTTTCTAAAATAAGAAACGTGAACATTTGAAATTAGGCAAACTTGGACGCTTGGAAAATAATGTTGTTACTTGATTTTACAAAGGTAAGAGTTTTGGTTTTCTTAAAAGGATACCACTCTATTTTATACTACGTATCAGGTGACTTATGTGAAAGAAACAGATCTTTTAAAGATTTAACGTGTGAAGTACTTGGGGTTAAATTCGACCTTGTTAGTAGAAAGCACCGCGTGAATAACTTTATTGTATTGGTTTGTGATAGCCTTGTAATACTTTCTTGTTGATTTGAGAAGTAAACATGTTAGGATGCCACGCGTGTTAGTATCTCGTGATGTTAGTGTAAAGGGTTTTCCTCGATCGCGCTTTTTAAAGTTGTTTGACTATCACCGCATGCTGGTATTGTACCACTCACCTTGACTTGTGTCCGAGGTTGTCGCCTCCACGCGGGTAGACTCGTGAGGTCCGGGACCATGATTCGAGCATACCTCACGCGGGTCCAGGGGATCCATGCGAACTACGAGTTCCGTGTTAGCCCACGCCCTGGTCACGCGGTTCAGGCTACGCGGATCGCGAGTCCGTGACGACGCCGGAGTAGCACCGACGCGGGTTATACCTCACGCGCCTACGAGGTTGGCCTACGCGAGTCAGCGGAGAGTTCTGTGGCTAGACGCGCACATTTGATATCGCGCGAGTGACCGCCTTTATCACGCGACGGTTCAGACAGATATCATGACACATTTTATGACCTTGTTGGTACTGCTGGTGTTAGTAGCTCGCCATGCCTTCGCATTTACCCTCGCATCGCTTTATTAGGACACAGCGGACCGTGTTCATGTATTCCTTGGTTTTCAGGTATCATAACCGCCAAGCAGCGGAAGGTATTCCACGCACGATTGACGCTGCGGGCGTGAGACCCATTGTAAAATTGAGCGATGACTTGAGGCGCGAGTCCCCGACTTGACATGATCGCTATTTACGGTGAATCAGAGCTCGCTATCATACATGTCTCCCGCTTGTATAGACTACTATGATTTCATTTACGATTTATTTTCGCCACATACTTGGTACCACAGATCGACTTCTTCGGCCGCTCATGCCGCAGTAAAGGTACACCGCCATCGATCCTCGCCTAGGGTCACAGTCACATGGGAAAGCTCCGCTTTCTCCGAGGCTTATCAGCCGTATAGTCCCCTGTTGTTGTAGGTGTTTACATTCGTGGTATGGCGGGCCCCGTCCCGCCATTGTTGTCGATCATTTCTGCAGGTCCAGTAGTATCGCAAGGCGTGGTTTGTAAAAAGGATTTAAACTGCTCATGTTGGAAAAAGTTGTTATTTATATATACGCCAAAGACAAGTTTTTCTCAAAGTTATTGTTTCATATTTTCATAATATGTCTTGTATTGTTTTATGTTCCGCGATTTCTGATGTTGTATCACTAGGTGCCCGGTAGGCACCACCACGCCCTAATCGGTCGTGACAAAAGTGGTATCGTGAGCCGTTAATCCTGAAAGTGTCTACGCATCAGATCCAAGAGAGTCTTGATTATCGCAGGTTGTGCACCACACCAATAATCGTGAGGCTATAGGATATTTAGGATTGGTTTCTATTCTTCTCACTCGAGATCGTGCCTTAGAGCCGTGTTGTAAGTCGGACCTCCGACGAAATTCATTCCTTATCATTATGCTCCGCCGCAGGCAACCCGCCCAGAGGGCAAGGCAAATGGCGGAGCCGCGAGTCGAGTTCGAGGGTCATGAGGGCACAGCCCAATCATTACCTAGGTAGTGCTTCATTCGGGATTTCGCGACGCCACTAGCCCCAAGAAGTTTAGCACGGCGACCAGCTCCTACCGCTGGCCCATGATATTTGAACCTTCGCCCACGATCGAACAAATGAATATAGATCGCAAAGAGGCGAATTCATTAGCTACATGGATTTGGCTACCAGAGATTATACCGATGTACCACGAGTCTTGACGACTACCTAAGAGAGGTTGTGCAAGAGTAACTCTTCATTGGTTTGAGCATGGCTCGTACGGGCTTATGTACAAAGCAGTCGAAAAACATAGAGATCGACGTTAACCAGTGACGCAGTAAGAGGCCGTGAAATAGCGTCCTTCTGAACTTTCGCGTAGTATACCTTAAGTGCTATGTTCGATAGCAGGTGTTAGTTGTGATTAGAAATCACTGGGTTAACCGAGTAAGATTTTGGGGATAGAGGCGCGAGCCTTAGAGTGTTATACGTAGAGACCTTAAAGGTAAAGCCATCTCAAGTAAAAGACGATATTATGTTTGACCCTTATAGGAGTGCATAGTGCACGCGAGCCATGTTCGTGGATAAGTCCTCGAGTAGTGTGGAAGGAAAGAGGGTAGTCGAGCTAAGAAGACCGCCAGGTTTTCGTAACGGTTTTGCGAGATTGTTCCTTCGGGAGATGGTATTTTCGCGCTTGCCGGGTCGAGAGGCCACGCCGCGGGTCAACCCGCGCATGTTCAGCGCGGGTCCGCCGCGTGGTCCCGCCTTGTGGTAGGTCACGAGGGTGTTAGGCTCGAGTTTAGTTAACTAGCGCACGAGTTCGTGGACGCGTCGACCAGCTGGTCGGTCGACGGGGCAGCCCATCGTGTTCTTCTGGCCGACCGCTCACTCGGCAGTTGTTGATTTATCAAAAGGTTGTAAGGCTGCGACGGTGCCTACCTTCACCTTATGGCGCATAAAGGAGCCCGTGTTACGCTGTTTTGTTTCTCGGAAGTCTTACCAGTGCAGGTGAAGGACTCAAAGTAGTCTCAGACCGCATTCGCCCCGCCGCGCGCGGATTTCGTGGTAGTTGCGAGGATTGTTGTCTCCCGTGGAGGAGCGCGAAGCTACCATTTCGTTGTTCTGATGTCGCCACGGCCTCAGGGGCGTATGTAAGTCACGGCCGATTGGTTCGATGTTGGCAAGCGTTCGATAGTTGGATCAGCTTGTTCCAGCAGATCGCGGATAGGTAAAGCTCGCCTGAAGAAGTTCGCACTCGCAGGAATCGTATGCGATAGCTCGCAACGACGCCAGAGTTCGTGTCGACGGTCGGTCTTCGAAAGTACCACCCCTGTGGTGTGACGAAGTTTTGGAAACAGTATGAACTTAGCCCGAGTTACTATGGGCCTTAAGAGTTCATGTAAGAATAGGCCGTCGCTTATATAGCTTTCTTGCCGTCCGACTTAGGAGGCGGACGTCCGGCCTTTCAGATTGTTATGTTCGAAAGTATCGAAGATCCATCCGCAATGTTCCCGCTAACGATGCCCACGTGAAAGAGATAGTAACCCCAGTTTTGGAAACTAAAGCAAGACGTAAATGTGGTGCGGTTCGAGCACGATACCTTCTGATCGACGCAGCCCGGCACCATTTGGGTCGCTTGAGCGCTCGCACAAAGTGACAAAAGTGGTATTATTTGTGGTGATGTTAGAGGTGTTTCCTCGTAGACTTGGATATAAGTATGTCGCGCAGTATTTCGTGGGCCGTGTACGGCAGATTGTTTCGTAAGTATAAGAGTGAAGACTATACGGCGCACGCTTGTTTTGAGATTTAGAAGGAACATTCGGACTAATGTTTCTGGGGAAGAATGTTATACCCCGTAGTTCCGTGGTATGTATGCGAGGACGCACGCACGAGAATAATGGCTGTAAAGATCGAGCGAAGAAAGAGGTGATTTTTCCACTTAAAAGTTTCCGCTTTTGTGAAGGAAAAAGGTTCGTTAACGGGAATCGATTCCCGTGATTTGGTATTCTGACTTCCGGAATATTAGAGAATTATGGAATTTTATTTTCTGAATGGTCACTGGGCCCACTGAGAAATTTACTGGCTTGCCGGGCCCACTTTGTTTTCTAGATTTTGGCCATCGTGGATATTTTCTGATGATGTTTTATTTTAATAATATGAGGGTGACACGCGTCACCCCGCCAGTGGCTCGCCGAACGGCATTTGTGCACAACACCCTGCTAGAGTCGTTGACTAAACGCTTTACATAACTTCATGCAGGAAAATTCCGCCATGTCTTTTCTTATTTTTATGATTTTTCCGAGAGACGAACATTTTGGACCAACGAGAGGCGCACTTGGCACCCTCTCATCAGCGGGCAAGGGCGACTGACGATCTAAAGGCCAAGTGGTAGATATTTTTGGTAGATATCATGCAGGTTTTGGGCGAGTAGGACTAGGGGCACTGGGCATATCTCGCCTTACACTTGCTATACACTTGGCTAGATCTCGCCATTGGTTGGCCTTGGCTTGTGCTATAAATACCCCTCTCCTTTGATGAACTTCTTCATCCTAAATATTTCCTAAGTGTTAATCCTCCCTCCTTCCTTACGGTTCTCGCCCTCCTCAGGGTCGAGAGCACCCTCTGTGGTGCTAGCCGAGAGTGTACCCCTAGCCTTGTTGCTTTCAGATAATACCCCTTTGTGGTGTAGAAATACTCTAAAGTATTGTTATAATGCCCAAATTACCTTAGCCGATACCTTGTAGTATTCTAAGGTTATACCTATACGAAAAGCCCTAAATACTATTATACTTCCCACTACAAAACCGAAACCCTAGGAAAATCTCCATAGTCCGTTGGAGTATTGTGTAGTTGGTTAGAACTTCTAAGGGTGGTTTAGAGCTGGTTGGAGCGCCTGAGTCGAGCTAAACGATTGCCTGTGATCGACTTTATACTTGGATAATTACGGGCTTATCGAGGTAAATATCTTGTCCTCTATTGTAATTGGAAATTACATGTTGTTAGAATATATAGTTGAAGTATACTATATATAATCAACGTGGTTAGTTGGAAATGTCTTTGACTTAAGCTCAAGAATCGAATCGAATCAGACATGAGACTTCAGTAGTAAGATCGTGGAGTAGAATTGTACCCGTCGTTAGATGATAACCCCGTTGGCTTGGTAGCCGCCTGCTAGCGAGAGGAGATTTACGCCATGTGTGGGGAGGTGCCGAATTTTCAGAGAATGCTCTACGATAAGATCTTGATGTTAATGTCACTGCGGGCCTTATAGTCAAGTACTACGGTGGCGCTCTACTTGGCTTAAGGAGTAGCCGATACTGAGGTACTGAGCGCTTGCTATTAGTCGATACTGCCGCGAGGTATGTGAACCTCTCCCTATCTCTTCTAGCATGATATGTGGAACTATGTAGTACTAGACGCATACGTGTTAAATGTAATCGATTGTTTGAAACATAAGCGTTATAACGCTTTACGGGAAGTTGGTTATAACACTTTATGTAGGTCCAAAATACTTTGTGGTTTTTAAAAGGTAAATGATTTGTTTATAATCGCTTGATGTGGTGATAATAAAGAACTTGAAGTATTTCAAAAGATTTCTAAATCGCTTTGAAAGAAAAAGTGATACTTGGTTTCTTTTGAAAACTTAAGAGTTATACTAGCTTACGGGAAGTTAGGTATAACGCTTAAGAATGTTTTAATGATTTTGGAAATCGACGTGTATCGACAAACCACCGCAAATACATTAAAAGGAAATGTTTTGAATAATTAAGTATTATTAAAACCAAGAGAAACTTCCATCCGCATGTAAGCTAAGACAGACAAAATGATATTTCCTAGATCACGGTCGTAATAAGATTGTTATAAACAAGAATATCCTACTCACATAAGACTTATGTTTCGATTGTTTAAAAGAGAATTATATTCTTAAATGAATAAGGCTATGAACCACTAACCTTTCTAAAATAAGAAACGTGAACATTTGAAATTAGGCAAACTTGGACGCTTGGAAAATAATGTTGTTACTTGATTTTACAAAGGTAAGAGTTTTGGTTTTCTTAAAAGGATACCACTCTATTTTATACTACGTATTGTGTGACTTATGTGAAAGAAATGATCTTTTAAAGATTTAATGTATGAAGTACTTGGGGTTAAATTCGACCTTGTTAGTAGAAAGCACCGTGTGAATAACTCGATTGTATTGGTTTGTGATAGCCTTGTAATACTTTCTTGTTGATTTGAGAAGTAAACATGTTAGGATGCTACGGTGTTAGTATTCGTGATGTTAGTGTAAAGGGGTTTTCCTCGATCGCGCTTAAAGTTGTTTGACTATCACCGCATGCTGGTATTGTACCACTCACCTCGACTTCAGGTCCTGAGGTTGTTGCCCTCCGACGCGGTAGACTCAAAGCGTCCGGGACCATGATTCGAGCATACCTCACGCGGTCTGGGGATCCATGCGAACTACGGAGTTCCGTGTTAGTCTACTACCTCATGCGGGTTATACATCTAACCTGACGTGTACAATTCTACCAAGAATACTACACAAGTTCATCAGAATACACCCCATGTAATTACAGCTCATCAGCTTCTTTATTCTTCAGCTTAAGTCAAAAGACATTGCCACAATACTAAGTTCATTCTATATATAGTATACTTCAACTATATATATTCTAACATGTAATTTCCATTTACAATAGAATGACAAGAGTGTTTACCTCGATAAGCCCAAAATTATCCAAGTATAAAGTCGATCCCGAGCAACGCTTAGCTCCTAATCCGAGGCCCAAACAACCCTTAGAAGTTCTAACCAACTTCTACTTACAACTTCAACAACGGTGAAGATTTCAGTGGTTTCGCTTTTGTGGCTAAAGGAAGTATAATCGTATTTTCCGGCTTTTGTATGTGTAACCTGGGAATACTACAAGGTATTTGGGCCAAGGTATTTGGACATTATAACAATACTACGAGAGTACTTCTATACCACAACAAGTGGTATTATACGAAAAACAACTAGCAGTGGGTGCTCTCGCTAGTACTCACAAAGTGGTAGGGTTTCTACCACAAGGCCTCACAAGGGGAAGAGTGGTGGTGGACTAACTACACAAGGGAGGGAGGAAGAGAACTTCAAGACTTAGGCAATTTGTGGATGAAGAAAGTCTTCACAAAGTGGAGCTATTTATAGGCTGCAAAGGCCAACCAATGGCCAAGATCCATCCAAGTGTTAGGCAAGTGTAAGGTCAAGATTAAGCCACGTGCAACCTTATCCATCTACCCAAAATATCCTACCAACTCCTTGACCACCAATTCAACACAAAAACGTGCCACACTCCCCATTCTCGTCCGCCAACCTTCACCAATTGTAGAGGTGACAAGTGTCGCCTCTTGTTGGTCCAAAATGTTACGCCTCTAAAAATCCGCAAAAATTATAAATGTCATAGCCGGAAATTCCCTACGAAAGTCATGGAAAACGCTTCGGCCGAAAAACGACTCTAACCGTGTTGTGCACAAAAGAATTCGCCAAGCCTAAAGAAGTTCAAAAATTTCTACGCACGCCCCCACGCATACATACTGAAATACGGTATAACAAAGAATTAGTCGGCTTTGCCTTGTATGTACGCTGGTTTTAAAAGAAAAAATATGAGTTGTTATTAATTTCCGCAATATACTTAGTTGTTATAGCAGGTGCCCAGTAGGCACCGCCACGCCCGGGTTCGGTGTGACATAGACCCCGCCATTTACTCTACCGTGACTCCGTCCTCGAGCACTCGCCCGGCGAGTAAATCAGAGGTTAAGACCCGGCGAAGACCTCAGAGTCGACTCCTACCATCTCGCGCTCGCCTCCGACAAGCCGTGATAGTGACTCGCTGACCGCAAGCATAACAAACTCGTAGCAGACCACAATTCCCGAATGGATCTACCGTGACGGCCACACCGGCGGGTGGTCCCGATCGTTAGCACCTCTCGCTACCCGAAGTCCAAGTCCCGGGCCCCGACCGCCTCAATACTCGGGCCGCATCAAGACGGTGTAGGAGTGCTCGAGCCGATCGTGGTGCAAATCTAGTCCGCCGCCAGATCGCCCACCCCGAGAGCTACCAAAAGATCCGCCGCTCGCCTTCTTCTCGCTGATATCCGCCGACCCGCCGCCTCTACGCCTCGCATCCAAGTACGAGCTCGCACGCCGGCAATGTCTATTCCCGGCCAAGAGCTACACCCGAGCAAGACCGCCAAATAATCATCTAGCCCTGACGAGCGGCACCCGCCCTCCATATCTACTACCAACGCAGGGACATATCGAGCCAATGAGTCGAACTCAACGTTGTACTCCGAATCAGGCGCCTCTCTGCCTCAAGATCAAAATCTGTCGCCCGCGTTTCCTCATCCGTGGCGGCAAGAAATGAGTGAGAAATGCCTCGAGAACTCGCCCCATATCGGAGGCGCATGCTTCCCGGATAGCTCCTACGACCAAACTACCGATCGCGTATCACGCAAACGATGCGAACCCAAGACCACCGACTCGTCTCCAAGCCTCGATCACTCTCACGATCCAGAATCGCTTGATGAACTCCTCGCGATCATCCTCGTGCCTCGACCAGAACTCGCGGCCGCAACTCAGAAATACCGTAGCCTCAAACTATCTCGACTCGTGAACCACGGTACTATCGAATCGAATCGCGATTCAAATTTATCTCGCGTTCGCCACAACTCGCAGTAATCGCTATCTCTTCAGAATTCCCATCTCTCTCGCTTCCAGCCGCTGGACCGAGGCGCAGTATCGTGGTCTCACGCCCATCGCCGCGCTTAAACCTCGCTGGGCCGGGCGCTGTGGAACTCGCCGCCCGAGGTATCGCCATATAGATCGGCTCGCCTCGTGGACTCTCGTGGTTCTACTAGCGCCTCCTCGCCGCTTTGCCCTTCGCCCGGTTGCCTTGCGCGAGGCATAATCGTACAGTAAAAGGAATACGTTAGAGGGTCCAACTTATAACACAACTTCTAAAGCACCATCTCGTGAGTGAGAAGAATGGAAACTAATCCTAAATATCCTATAGCCTCCTCGACATTGGCGCACAACACACCAATAATCAAGACTTACTAGATACGGTCAGAGACACTTTCCGAGGATTAATCGCTCGATATTACTTTTGTCACGACCCGATCCTGCCCGTGGATCGTGCCTTACCCGCACCCCAAAGAGTATACATCGAGTAACCAAATGGAATATAAAACAAGACATGAAACAATATGAAATGAGAAACAGCTTTATTCGAGAAAAGTTGCCTTTCTAAGATATATATATACATCAAGAGTAACAGCTACATCCCAACTTTTCAACAGACTACTGCACTCTAAGGAAGTAAACAACTATATGGACAGGCCCCGCCATACCCGAAAGTACAAAATATCTACAACACTGTGGAGAGTCGCATCTAAAAGTCGAGCCTGAGGAACTGAGCTCCCGACACTGCAGTAAAGATCCTAAGAATAAGGATCTACCACTGCTTTCCCTTACTCGCGCAGATGAACGCAGCTTCAAGGAGGTCAAGACAACAGTACCAAGTATGTGAAATCAGAAAGTACTTTAAATGAAATCATATCATTTTAAAACCAATTTTACAAATATGTACGAAACAACCAATGTAATCGCACATAGTGCCACAAAGATAACCAAAAGAAAAATAGATATAACATAACCGGTCTTTTCTAGGCCGCTAATGATCGGCAAGGCCAATCGCCCATAGTATCATTACGCGAGCCTAATCTCGAACTCCCGCACCGATAGTCACATGCACCCGCATGAGGTATTCTCGTGACGGTAGCTAACCCGCCAGATCCTCCTCGACTCCCGCAGTCCGCATTGTCACACGCATCGCATGAGGTATTCTCGATCATAGTCATACTGCACCGCATGCAGGTATACCTCGTGACGGTAACACACCCAGAGTGATCAACCCGAACTCCCGCAGCCCGCACGGTCACACTGCATCGCATGCAGGTATTCCTCGCATCGAGGTGGCAAGTCCCCGATCATAACAAGTCGTGGACGTGATATAATAGCAAGATAACCGCTTAACGCTTAACAACGTAAGCACAACAAGAATAACCCCTTACACAAACATCACAAGACACTAACACACGTAGTATCATAATATGTCTACTTATCAAACCATCTTACTACACTTTCCGTAAATCAATACAAGTGCTCATAAACAAATAAGTAAACTGCTCTTTTATCTTTTCTTAAGTCGTTATACCTAACTTCCCATAAAGCTAGTATAACTCTTAAGCTTTTGTTTAAAACCAAGCATTACTCTTCTTTAAAAATGATTCATAATTCTTTGAAATACTTCAAGATTCTTATTATTTAGACTCAAGTCAAAAGACATCAAAGTAAAACCATGTTCGCTAATACACGACATCTACCGTGACTATATATATATTTTAAAAATATCATGCTCAAGAGGATAGGAAGAATCACATACCTCCTACAAATCCACCGCCAAGTCGAATATGTCGCACGCAGAGTATCAACCTATAATAGTCAACACGCCTATCAACGCCTAGACTACTTTGTAGAATATTCTAAGGTATGGTTCTCTATTCTACGGAAAATTGGGCAAGACTTCCCTACCACAAACTACTCAAGTTCATCAGAATACAAATTCCATGTAAGTACAGTTCAATTCACTTCTTTTATACCATCCTTCTATATAATGTAATTACAGTCCAATTCTCTTCTTTAATATCCTTCTATACCATATACTCAATTCTAAACTACTATTAAATGTAATCTCCAATTAGAATAAGGACAAGATATTTACCCTAGAAGCCCAAAATTATCCAAGTTTAAATGTCGATCCTGAACAATGTTTAGCTCCTAATTTGCACGCCCCGATAGCTCCAAGAAACCCTTAGAAGTTTCTAAACAACTTCTACTTAACACTTCAACCAACTATGAAGATTTTCCTGTGGTTTGTTTCATGACTAAAGGATATAAAGTAGTATTTTCTGCTTTTAGTATGAGGTAACTGGGAATACTACATGGGATTTGGGCTAAGGTATTTTGGAATAGTAACACTACTAGAAGACAATTTCTACCAAGTGTGGTGTTGTTTCTGACGAGACAACTAGAAAAGGGTATGAGTCGGGACGAGAACTACAACAAGTGGAGAGGAGTTTTGGAGACTTGGAAATTGTTTTGTGGACGAAGAAGTCTTGCACTGAGGGGTATTTATAGAACCTTCAATGGCCAAGATTAAAACAAACTGAGGTGTAGATTAAGTACTACATGAGCGAGTCTTCCACCAAGTGTCCACCACAATATTGGGACATATGTCCACCACAACATTGGAACATATGTCCACCACAACAAAGATGTTACACCCCGTAGTTCCAGAGTACATATACGAGGACGTACGTTCGAGAATACGACATTTATATTGGAAAGGAAGAAAGATGTGATTTTTTTCGACGGAAAAGTTTCCGGATTTTGTGAAGGAAAAATGTTCATAAAGGGAATTGATTCCCGATTTGGTATTCTGACTTTTTGGAATATTTAAGAATTTTGGAATTTTATTTCCGAATTGGTCACTGGGCCCACGAGGAAATTTACTGGCTTGTGGGCCCACTTTATTTTTCGAGATTTTGGCATTACGGATATTTTCTAAGATGAAATATTTTGGATCAACGAGAGGCGATACGTGTCACCCTCAAGTGGACGGCTTAGCGAGGGAATCATTGGCACGCTTTTGCCTTTTAAAGGCCTTAAACATTTGGTCAATGTTTTGCTAGATATTCGCGAGTAGATGGATAAGTGGGACCCACACACACATGGCTAAATATTGACCACACACTTGCATAGATCTCGACCCTTGATTCCTCTATAAATACCCCTTAGTCAAGACTATTCTTCATCCCACACTTAAACTTTCCAAGGCAAAACACTCCTCCCTTCAGAGTTGTTTCGCCCAACCCCACTTTGTAGAAATACTTCAAGTATTGTAGTATAAATCCCAAATACCTTAGCCTAAATTCCTAGTAGTATTCCAAAGTTATTTCAATACTGAGCTCAAATACTACTTTACTTCATTAGTCGCAAAGTGAAACCCTAGGAAAAATCTTCATAGCTTGGTTGAAGTTGTTAAGAGGTTGTTTAGAAACTTCTAAGGGTTGCTTGAGCGGTTGAGCGTATGAACCGAGCTAAACGCTGCTCGTGATCGACTTATAATCTTGGATAATTTTGGGCTTGCCGAGGTAATTATCTTTATCCCCTATCAGAATTGGAAATTACATGTCAGAGTAGTTAATTATCGAGTATAAGATATACCGAAGAATCAAGATAAAGAATTGAACAGATTTACATCGGGTGATTTACGTAGACTTGTAGTATTATCGCGAGTAGAATTGTACACGCCCGTTAGACGGTAGCCGATCGGATTGTTGGTTTGCAGCAGCCCTCGCTGGCGAGGAGAGTTATGTGGTCATGCGTGGGGAGGCGCCGAAATTCCCGAGAATAAGGAACCTTGTACTTGGAAATATTCTACAAGAGATCGAGAGGTTGATAGACGCCAGGGCCTTTATAGGTTGAAATACTACGAGAGCGATTCTACCGGAAGCGGTGGAAAAGGCTAGCGTGGTTACAAGATTTTGGAGCTATTTGCTAATCGTCGATAATCGCCGCGAGGTATGTGAACCTCTTCCTATCTTTTCTAGCACGATTGTTGTGAACTATGTAGTACGGCAGACGACGGTGCTAAAACTAATTTGTTATTTTAAAACATAAAGTATTATAATAGCTTTACGGGAAGTTAGTTATAACGACTTTACGTAGGTAAAATAATGATTTATTGATTTTAGAAGTTAAGAGACTTGATCTTGAAAGATAAGAGACTTGACTTAATTGCTTGATATGAATTTTGTTAAAAGTTGTGAAACCTCATTCATGAGTAATGAGTACTTGGTTTTAAAGAATAATGTTATATTGATTTAAATGAGAATAAGTATCGAACAAACCATCGCTAAGCTAATAAAGGAAAATGTATTGACTAATTAATTACTATTAAAACCAGAGAAACCTCCATCCGCATGTAAGCCAAGATAAGACAAAATTGTATTACTTTTCCTAGATCATGGCTTTAATAAGAATCATTATAAACAAGCATTAATTTTCTTAAATTTCCAAAGTAAGGAACTTGATTTCTAAAAGAAAAGAGACTCGAGGAATCAAGAGTTTTTGGTTTAAAAGAAAGACATGGTTTTGTCTTAAATTGTTTAAAACATAAAGTGTTATAACAATTTTATGGGAAGTTAGTTATAACGACTTTATGAAAACAAAAGAATGGTTTTATCATTAGTTTTAAAACGGTAACTTGACTTTAAAAGGAGAAGTTTTTGGTCTAAAAGAAGGCATGGTATTGTCTTAATTTGGTTTAAAAAGGAAAGTATGGAAGTTGTTTTGGTTTACTTAAAATGTTAGTCACTCTATTTTTGATAATACGCATCGTGACCTTTGTAAAAGAAATGGATCTTTTAAAAATAATTTAACGCGCGTAGTACTGGGGTTAAAACATGGACTTTGGCATAAAATGAAAGTACTCGAGTTGTGTGTAACTTGCCTATGTTTGCTGATAGCCTTGTCGTGCTAGTATTGTATTTCTATACCACCGCCTCTCACGAGGTCCGATCGATTTGTTATGATCTTACTCGACGCATCGGCAGCGGATCGAGCATTCCACTGCACGCTCGTGATTATTATTCCATGGACTAGCTCTCCATGAGGTTTTACCGATTCGCTTGGTATCCGTAGTTGGCTCGTGATTTGCCCGAGGTCGGCTGATTCGGCTTGGTATCCGTAGTTAGCCTTCAGACTTGCCCGCTCGCTTCAGGACGAAGTCTCGTGATTCCGGCCAGTATCCGTAGTTAGTTCGTGATTGCCCGCCTACGCGGCGCAGTGGTATCCGTAGTTGGCTGATTGCCCCGGCCGCTTGACGACGCGGCTTGTATCCGTAGTTAGCCTTCAGACTTGCCCCAGACGGTTTTATGACACGCGGGACTCGTGTTCATGTGTACTCGCGTGGTTATCGAGGCTTCCTGAATGAGGGGCGTTCCACCGCATGATTGACGCCATGCACGAGACCCATAGTTATATTCGAGCGATGACTTTGAGGCGCGAGTCCCCGACTTGATACGATCGCTACATATTATGTATTGTAGTTTGCTTATCATATATGTCTCTGCTTTATATAGACTACTATGATTTCATTTACAGATCTTCGCCACATACTGTACCACAGATCGACCTTTCGGGCCGCGCTCACGCCGCAGTAGAGGTACATCGCTTGTCGATCCTCACCATAGGATCATAGTTCAACAGATTGGGAAGCTCCGCTTATCCGAGGCTTATCTTTTCGCATGTTTCCGAGTTGTATGTTCTTGTACATTCTGTGGTATGTGGCCCCGTCCGCCATAGTTGTGGTTACATTCTGCAGGTCCGTAGTAATCGCATGGGCGTGGTTGTAAAGGATGTAACTGCTCAATTTCTCAGATATACGCAAAGGCAACCATTTTGGTGGCCTGCTTTATTATCATATCTCTGCTTTCCTCGCTTAAGTTTTTATTTCCGATTTTCTCTCGATGTCAGATCACCAGGTGCCCGGTAGCACTACCACGCCCGGATCGGTCGTGACAAAAGTGGTATCGCATCGCTTAGTCCTCGAAAGTGTCTACGCATCGTCTAGCAGAGTCTTGATTATCGCGTGTCGCGCACCACATCTATAATCGTGAGGTCGCAGGACATTTAGGATTGGTTTCATTCTTCTCACTCGAGATCGCGCCTTAGAGCGGTCGTAAGTCGACTCTCCGACGTATTCTTTTGTACCGCTTATGCCTCTACGCAGGCAACCAGAGCCCGTATGGCAAGACACAGAGGAGTCGCGAGCAGAGCACTGAGGGTTACCGTGACAGAGGCCTAGTCTTTACCCGGTGGTGCTGCAGACGACGGATTCTACGACGCCACAAATTTCAAGAGTTTAGAGCGCCAGCAGAGCTACCGAGGCCACGATACCGCGCCTCACCCCACACCGGAGCAGGAGACGGGTTACGCGGAGACGGCCCGCCATTAGCCGTGATCAGGCGCACACGGCGGGTAGTCGGACGCAGCAGCCCAAAGAGCACCCGTGGTTCATCCTAGATCGGATAGCTCGAGACTACGAGATTTTCCGAGCCGCACCGCCGTAGTTCTACGGTCGAGGCCCGAGGATGATCCGCAGGAGTTCATCCGACGCTGCAGCGATCATGAGAGTGATCAAGGCTTCGAGACCGAGTCGGTGGTCTTAGGTTCGCATCGGCCGCGTGATACCGCAATGATCGTTTGATTCGCGAGCCGCCCCGGGGAGCATGCGCCCACCGTGGGACGAGTTTTCGTGGGTATTTCTTGCACATTTCGCTTCCACAGTATGGCGAGGGCTCGCCGACAAATTTTTGACGCTGGGCGTAACGAGCGCATTTGCCGAGTACAGCAGGTAGTTTCACTTTAGCTCAGATGTCCCCGCATTAGTGGCGTATACGGAGGATAGGGTGCTGATATGTCACAGACTTGACGATTATTTAGCGGAGGGTTGCACAGAGTAGCTCTTCTTCACCGTATGGACATTGCCCGTGATACGTGTTTACGCAGGGGACGGAGGAACGTAGAGACCGACGTAGGGACCGTGGATCAAGCATAAGAGGCCAAGACAGCAGGTCCTTTAGTAACTTTCGAGGCAGTGCACCTCGCAGCAGATCGAATATATACCTCATCCAGCCAGAGTGGTCCTCCGCGCCTTCGTGACGCCGGAGTATTCAGAGCAGTCGGCTCCAGGGGTTCAGTGTTTTCGGGAGTAGTGGTGTTGCCGATGAGGCCACCCTTACCTCGGGTGGCCGCAGTAAAATCCATGCGGGAAGTGTCGCGCTAGTTTGGGAGTTTGCTTTACACGCGCCACCGCCATTATGCGAGAAACCGTCCGACCGAGGTGGCACTCAGTGGATAGCACAGACTACGGATCGGGCCATGTTCTTCACCTTCACAATAGGCAGATGTTCATATACCAACAGCCACCAGAGGTCGCGTGGAAGATCCCGCTTAGCGTCCTTGAATCGCTTATTTTGAATCATTCGTATAACCTTAACCTCTGTAGTTTAGTATGCTTGATATGACGATCTTATTATCGTGTTCTATGTACGGATAGCGTTGTGTTATTTGTGAGTTAGAAAACACGGTTAGTCGAAAGGATAAGTACGGGACACTAAGGTGCGAACCTTAGAATATTACACGCCGAGACGTTAGATGTAAGGCCGCCTCGAGTAAAGGATTTTACTGCTAACCCTTTGCCTGGAGTGCATAGTATACGCGGAGTTTTGTGTGATAATTCCATGGGTAGTGCGAGACGGAAGTGGTAGCTTTTCATGACGTGAATTAGTAAGATTGTTCCGATCGGGAACAAGAGTTTGGCGCGACATGGGTCGGGCCGAGACCATTCGCGTCAACCCGTGAGTCTTGCTTGAGGTGGGCTTCGAGGTGTTCCCGCCAGCGGTAGGGTCACGAGGGTGCTAGGCCCGTGTTTAGGTAACCATCGATGAGTTCGTGGATACGCTCGACTGAATCGGATCGCAAGGCCGGAACGGCCTTAAAGGAATTTGAGGCAAGTAAGATGACCAAGCTCGAGGTAGCGACCCAAGGTTTTGGAAATCAAGTGATGACGGAGCGTGGTAAGTGTACTAGAAAGAATTCGTGTACGAAGCGGTACGACGAGTAAGAAAGGAAGCCGAATGTGTGTTAAGAGGCCAAGTGATCTTTTGCATAAGGCGCAAGAGAGTATCCTTTAGACCAGATGAGAGTTAGTGTTGTTTTTCATCTTAGAGGTGATTCCTCGCCGCTTGGATTTGGGTTTTTCGCGGTGTTATATTATGGCCATCAGGCACAATTGGTTTCGTAAGCATAAGAGCAGAGACTATACCAACACAGACGCTTGGGAGATTTAGAAGGAACATTCGAACGAATGTTTGTCGGGAAGAATGTTACACCTCGTAGTTCCGCAGCACGATACGAGGACGCACGCTCGAGAATACGACATTTATATCGGAAAGGAAGAAAGATGTGATTTTTTCGACTAAAAGTTTCCTGATTTTATAAGGAAAATGTTCAAAGCGGAATCGATTCTGATTTTGTATTCTGACTTTTGGAATATTTAAAAATTTTGGAATTTTATTTCCTGAATTGGTCACTGGGCCCACGGAGGAAATTTACTTGCTGGGGCCCACTTTATTTTTTGAGATTTTTGGCATTACTTGATATTTTGGAAGATGAAATATTTTGACAACGATAGGCGACATACGTGTCACCCTGCTGGCGGTTTAGCGAGGGAATTGTTGGCACGCTTTTTGCCTTTTAAAGGCCTTAAACATTCGGTCAATGTTTTGCTAGATATTCGTGGAGTAGATGGATAAGTGGGACCCACACACACATGGCTAAATCTTGACCACACACTTGCATAGATCTTGACCCTTGATTCCTCTATAAATACCCCTTAGTCAAGACTATTCTTCATCCCACACTTAAACTTTCCAAGGCAAAACACTCCTCCCTTTGTAGTTGTTTCGCCCAACCCCACTTTGTAGAAATACTTCAAGTATTGTAGTATAAATCCCAAATACCTTAGCCTAAATTCCTAGTAGTATTCCAAAGTTATTTCAATACTAGAGCAAATACTACTTTACTTCATTAGTCGCAAAGTGAAACCTCAGGAAAATCTTCATACTTGGTCGAAGTGTTAAGAGGTTGTTTAGAAACTTCGGGTTGCTTGAGCGGGTTGGAGCGTATGAACCGAGCTAAACGCTGCTTAGGATCGACTTATAATCTTGGATAATTTTGGGCTTGTCGAGGTAATTATCTTTATCCTAATATCAGAATCGGAAATTACATGTCAGAGTAGTTAATTATCGAGTATAAGATATACCGAAGAATCAAGATAAATAATTGAACCAGATTTACATCAGTATTTACAAAGAGACTTGTAGTATTATTGTGAGTAGAATTGTACACGCCTGCTAGACGGTAGCCACCCCGGGATTGTTGGTTTGCAGCAGCCTCGCTGGCGAGAGAGCATGCTGTCATGCGAGTGGGAGGCGCGCCGAAATTCCCGTGAGAATAAGGAACCTTGTACTTGGAAATATTCTACTAAGATATCGAGAGGTTGATAGACGCTTGGCCTTTATAGGTTGAAATACTACGAGAGCTTATTCCCATCGAAGCGGTGGAAAAGGCCAGCAGTGGTTACAAGATTGAGCTATTTGCTAATCACGATAATCATCGCGACGCATGTGAACCTCTTCCTATCTTTTCTAGCATGATTGTCAGGAACTATGTAGTACGGCAGACGTATTTGCTAAACGAATTTGGTTATTTAAAACATAAAGCATTATAATAGCTTTACGGGAAGTTAGTTATAACGACTTTACGTAGGTAAAAGAATGATTTATTGATTTTAGAAGTTAAGAGACTTGATCTTGAAAGATAAGAGACTTGACTTAATTGGCTTGATATGAATTTTTTAAAAGTTGTGAAACCTCATTCGTGAGTAATGAAAGTACTTGGTTTTTAAAGAATAATGTTATATTGATTTCTAAATGAGAATAAGTATCGAACAAACCATCGTGATCGTTAATAAAGGAAAATGTATCGACTAATTAATTACTATTAAAACCAAGAGAAACCTCCATCCGCATAAGCTAAGATAAAACAAAATTGTATTACATTTTCTAGATCATGGCTTCTTTAATAAGAATCATTATAAACAAGCATTAATTTTCTTAAATTTCCAAAGTAAGGAACTTGATTTCTAAAAGAAAAGAGACTTGAGGAATCAAGAGTTTTGGTTTAAAATAAAGACTGGTTTTGTCTTAAATTGTTTAAAACATAAAGTGTTATAACTTTTACGGGAAGTTAGTTATAACGACTTTATGAAAACAAAAGAATGGTTTTATCATTAGTTTTAAAACGGTAACTTGACTTTAAAAGGAGAAGTGTTTTCGTCTAAAAGAAGGCATGGTATTGTCTTAATTTGGTTTAAAAGGAAAGTATGGAAGTTGTTTTGGTTTACTTAAAATGTTAGTCACTATATTTTTGATAATACGCATCGGTGACCTTTGTAAAAGAAACGGATCTTTTAAAAAGAATTTAACGCGCGTAGTACTTGGGGTTAAGACCGACTTTGGCATAAAACGAAAGTACGAGTCAGGTGTAACTTGCCTATGTTTGCGCGCGATAGCCTTGTCGTGCTAGTATTGTATTTCTATACCACCGCTTCTCACGGAGGGTCACTGATTTGTTATGATCTTACTCGACGCATCGGCAGCGACGAGCATTCCACTGACACGCTTCGTGATTATTATTCCACGGACTAGCTTCCACGAGGTTTTACCGATCGGCTTGGTATCCGTAGTCGTTTCGCATTTGCCCCGAGGTCGCGGGCTTATTCGCTTGGTATCCGTAGTTAGCCTTCGCATTTGCCCCATTCGTTTGTGGACGGTCTCGTGATTCCGGCCGTATCCGTAGTTAGTCGTGACGCCCCGCCACTACGCGGCGCAGATGGTATCCGTAGTTGGCAGACTTGCCCGGGTCGCCTTCGTGGTACGGTTATATAGATTTGCTGGTACGGCTTTGGTATCCGTAGTTGGCTTTCGCATTTGCCCGGCCGCTTGACGACGCGCTTTGGTATCCGTAGTTAGCCTTCAGATTTGCCTCAGACGCTTTTTTATGACACGCGGGACCGTGTTCATTTGTACTCTCGCGTGGTTATCGTAGTCGCCACAATGGCGAAGGTGTTCCACCGCATGATTGATGTCATGTACGAGACCCATAGTTATATTCGAGCGATGACTTGAGGCGAGTCCCCGACTGACACGATCGCACATATTATGTATCAGAGTTTGCTATCATATATGTCTCCTGCTTTATATAGACTACTATGATTTCATTTACGATCTTCGGGCCACATACTGCACTTGCAGATCGACCTCCTTCTGGGCCGCGCTCATGCCGCAGTAGAGGTACATTCGGCTGTTGATCCTCACCATAGGATCACGCTTAGCGATTGGGAAGCTCCGCTTCTCCGAGGCTTATCTTTCGGTATGTTTCCTCGAGTTGTAGGTTCTGTACATTCGTGGTATGGCGGCCCCGTCCCGCCATAGTTGTGGTTACATTCTGTAGAGGTCCAGAGTAATCACAAGTGTGGTTGTAAAAGGATGTAACTATTCAATTTCTCAGATATACGCAAGAAGGCAACCGCTGGTTAGCCTGCTTTATTATCATATCTCTTGTTTCATGTTTAAGTTTTTATTTCCGCGATTTTCTCCGATGTTGTATCACCAGGTGCCCGGGTAAGGCACTACCACGCCCGGATCTGCCTGACAAAAGAGCCATGTGGCCTTCCACTAGCACAAAAACGCCCAAGGCAAGCCTCCCACTCGCCCACAAAAATCGCCCACCTACTCCCACTCACCCAAAGAAAAATATCTTGCAAGACTTGACTATTTGACTTGTCCACTAGCCCAACATTTTCGCCCAAACATGCCACCTAAGGGTGACACATGTCGCCTCCTATAGGTCCAAAATATTTCATCTCTAAAAATCCGTAATCGTTAAAATATTAAAACGTAGAATTTCCTTCACAAGTGTTCGAATCTTTTCCGCTGAAAGTTCACAATTTCATCCTAAACCTAATTAGGGCTTAAACAATTGTACGCACGCCCTCACATACATACTGGAAATACGGTATAACATGTCAGATCTCAACGCGCCGAATTGGCCTAGTAGGTGTATTAGTTTGATATCTTTTGGGGCGTAATTTTACACGCCTAGCAGGCATGCAATCCTCATTGTTAATTGCATTGATCGGGCCTTAAATGTGCGTGTTTGGTTATTGAATCTACTTGAAAAAGGTGGCAAAGTATGTAGAAACAAAGGAGGTGTTATCCGATTTTCCAGAGAATTTAGTGACTTTACACTTATAATATTCTACGCTTGAAGTAAGACGCTAATAGACGACATGACATTATAGGTTGACATACTACGCGGGATATCAGACGGCGAGTGGTTTGACCAAGAGGTATGTAGAACTTTCCTATCTTTTGAGCATGACTAGTTGCACGATATAGTACGCAGAGACGACAAGACCTTGATATCCTTTACTAGTTTTACGAATAGTCAAGTTGCGAAAGTTAGAGATTAACTCACCTCTTTAAGATACGATGATGTCTTAAGTTTTAAAGTTATGGACTCAAGAGTTTTAAAGTATGTGATACTTGTTTCGCTTAAACGATAAGTCCTCGATAGAAATTGTAATTAAGGTATAAAGTTAATATAACGACTTTATGGGAAGTTGGTTATATTAGCTTTATGAAAAGATAAATGAGGATAAATGACTTGTTTTAATGAAAGACAATTTGGTGTTAAAGCAAAAATTGCATAAGGTTTTTATGAGAAAAGAACTCACTTGATTTAGAAGCCTAATTTTATTTCTAAAAGTATCAGGACTTGTCTTGAAAAGTAATTGTGACTGATACTACTGCTATTAGTATCTTGGAAGTTTTATACTAAAAAGAGTCATTTTTAAAAGAGTGGAAGATGTAGTACTGGGTTAAATTCTGATTTTTATAAAAGACATGTTAGTGCCTTAAGTAAACTAAATGAGAGCGTATATGAACAAGAATAATAAAAGTTAGGGATTTCTTAACTTGCTTATATATAGTATGATGCCAGAAGTGCTTATGTTACGTATGATAGCCGGTTTGTGCAAGGGTATATTATACATTACTGGTCATTCCCTGCTTTGTGGCATTTGCATATTCCGTGGATTTGCTACCCACGATGCGATAATACCTCACGCGAGTCCGTAAGGGCTTACGCGGTGAAATAGTCCCACGCGGCGGTACAAATTTACGCGATAATACCTTACGCGAGTCCGTAGTGGCTTACGCGGGTGAAATAGTCCCACGCGAGGAATACCTCACGCGTCCACACGACCCACGCGTTGAAATAGTCCTGCGAGTAGGACGACTTAACGATACCGCGCGGTGGTCCTGCTTGATCGTGAGCTTCCTATTTTATGTTGTAAGCATACTCCTATTTACTCTCATTGTTAGTAAGGCACAGGTACTATAATTTGATTATCATACACGCCTCCCGCTTTATTTTAAACTTATGACGTAATTACGATTTTCCGCTTTACATACTTAGTACATATCAGGTAATCGACCCCTTCCTGGCCGCTCATGCTGCAGGTGGTGGATCCTCATTCTTAGGATCCCTTATCAGACGTCAGAAGCTCCAGTTCTCCGGAGGCTTGTCTTTGAGGTACCGTCTTTCCCTGATGTTGTATATTTATGTACATTCAGTGGTACGGCGGCCCCGCCCCGCCACGCTTGTTATTCCTAGAGGTCCAGAGTCACATTTTGTGGTTCGGGCCGTGAAAACCGAGTTGTACGCTTTTGCTTTTGACATGCATATTTTATGGGCGCGCCTTATCGGCCAGCTTGCGATGTTATTTTCAAACATGTTTTTATATTGTGTATGTTCCACCGCTATTCTATGACGATATCAACGGGTGCCTGTGTAGGCACCACCACGCCCCGTGGTCGGTCGTGACAAAAAGTGGTATCGAGCGCTTAGTCCTCTAAAGTGTCTACGCATCGTGTCTAGCAGAGTCTTGATTATCGTGTCAGGCACCACACTTATAATCGTGAGGTCCGCAGGACATTTAGGATTGGTTTCCATCGTTTCTCCGAGATCGCAAGCAGAGTTGTCTTATTAGGTCGAATCCTCTCCGACCTATTCTTATGAAATGCTTATGCCTCCACTAAGGCCACTGTGGTCCAGAGCAGGCAAAGCAGGAGTCGCCAGAGGTACTCAGAGGTTACTCTGACTGTGCACGCACTATGCCCGAGGTAAGAGCTGGTCGGGCGAGTTCACCACACCGACAAAGACAGAGGAACCGAGAGCGGCAGAGCTCCAGAGGTTCCTGCATCAGAGCCTCCACCCCACACCCAGAGCCGAGTATAGAGACTACGGAGCAGATCCGGCTATTGACCAAGATAAGAGCAGTGGCAACACGATGAGCAGTGCTAACCCAGAGCCGATGGGCCATGGATTCAAGATTTTCTCGGTTGTCATCCGCCCAGTTTTATGGTTCGAGGTCCGGCGAGGATCTCGCAGGAGTTCATTCGGCAGCTACAATGGACTATGCAGTTCTTAGGGCTTCGAGACAGAGTTCATATGCTAGCCTCTACCGGTTACGCGATATTGCGTTGAACTGGTTTGAGCCACGGAGCCGCCGAGAGGCGAGGATGCTCTTCCACCGTTGGGAGGAGTTCACAGAGGCCTTCATGGATCACTTTTGCCTCCGAGACGAGGAGAGCCCGTAGATAGATTCTGACTCGAGGCGTAACGGGAGGACTATCGTGGAGTACAACCCGAGTTCGACTCGCCAGTGCACGCGCACACCATCAGAAATGATACGGCGATAAAGTTCATCGCATATGATGGGCTAGACCCATATGATTATCGACGCTGGGGGTGGCTCTTCACCCTGCATGGACATTGCCAGTGATGTATGCAGATGCGCAGGGCTGAGGATAGAGAGCGAGGATCGATTGACTCAAAGCCACCAAGAGGCTGTGACACAGGTCTCAGGCGCTGAGGCGACAAATTTCAGCAGACTAGGTCCACATTCCACCAAAGACAGAGTGCTCCTTCATGGTTTTCTCGCAGAGGTCCGATCACCAGTCATCGTGAGCGTGTCGTGGCCCGTGACTTCGGGTTTCGCGAGGCGCAGATCGCCACCGACGAGACCACCCACATCTCTGTGCTCGACGCAGAGATCTCACCAGCGAGTGTCGTGTTCTCGCCGAGCTTGTTACTCTTGTGGCCGGGGCCATTTGAGGAGAGATCGTCCGATCAGAGGCGCACGGGTGGTACGGCACCGGATCGGGCTTGCCGGGTCTTCCTCTTCTTCATGGGTTACGCGCCCGAGGCGGGTTCACTGACCGCAGCCGCGCAGGTCGTGGTGGTGGTTCCAGCTTCAGCGTCCACGTAACCGCATATATTCATTAGCCACCGCCAGATCGTGAGGCTTCCTCGACGCCGCCACAGTACATTATTGATTTCATGTCGCGACATTTATGCTTTGATAGATCCGTGTTCTACCTTGTCCTATGTGGTCTCCTCTTATCGCGGTAGAATCAGAATAGAGCCTGTCGACAGAGCCTTTTAAGGTAGCTACGCCAAATGGAGATCTTGTTAAATGAGCGAGTGTATAAAGGTTGTCCCAGATTTATTTACACGCCGACTGCAGACTTGATAGACTCGAGATGACAGATTTTGATGTCATTACGGGTACGGATCGGCTTCTTGTTATGCCAACGCTGATCGTAGAGACGTTGGTTCGGTTCCAGCTTCGCGAGCCGCTTATCGAGTGGAAGCGGCAACACAAATACGCCGGTGGTAGGTTTATTTCTTACCTCAAGGCTAGAAAGATGGTGCGTAGCGGTACATCTATCATCCGGCCTGGGTATTTGATACGCAGGCCGAGGTTCCGCTTCACCAACGCCGCGGTTAGGGAGTTTCAGACGTGTTCCTGCACGATCTTCCGTATCCTCCCGAGAGGGAGATCGAGTTTTGTATTGACACGCTGCACACTCGACCTATTTCCATTCCGCCATACAGCGACGGCACCGCCGAGCCGAGGGAGTCAAGGACCACCGAAAGATTTGTCGAGAAAGGCTTTATCGTGCCTAGTGTTTCTCCCGGGAGCGCCGATTTTGTTTGTGAAGAAGAAGGACGGGACGCCGATGTGTGTTGATTACAGTACCAATAAGGTAACCATCAAGAATAAAAATTCTCCCCGTGATTGATGACTTGTTTGACCAAGCAGTGGTGCGAGGTGTTTCTCCAAGATATACCCGCGTCCGTTATCATCAAAGTGAAGTTCGAGAGGCGATATCCCAAAGATCGCATTCAGACCTTGATGGGCACTATGAGTTTAGTGGTTATGTCTTTCGATGGACCAACGCCCAATGTATTTATGGATTTGATGAACCGAGTGTTCAAGCCATTTTGGATACATTTGTGATAGTATTCATTGATGACATCCTAGTTTATTCGCGACAGAGCAGCGAGCACGCAGATCACTGGCGACGTGAGTCGGGTCCTCCGAGCCGCAGCTATTCGCCAAGTTCTCCAAGTGTGAGTTTTGGTGGCCTCGCGGCATTCCCGGGCACATTATCGGGTCGATGGTGTTCGTGGATACGACAAAGATCGGCGGTCAAATCCCGCCGAGACCTACCATCCGACCGAGGTGCACGCTTAGTGGTCGCGTTATTATCGTAGGTTCGCGGAGCGCTTGTTTCGATTTCAAGATCGCTGACTAGCCGACCGTGGCGCCCAAGTTCCAGGGACAGAGGTCGCGCGGCGGTTTCAGCCGGGCGAAAGCGTCGATCACTACCCAGCCTACTCTTCCCGGCGGGTTAGACGCACGTGATTTATCGCGATGCCTCGCATCGCCAGGTGTGTTTTGACGCAGAACGAAAGGTTATAGCCTATGCTTCCCGAAGGCGGAAGCATGAGAGGAATTACCCTACCCACGACTTAGAGTTGGCCGCAGCTTATACATGCCTCAAGATTTGGAGACATTATTTGTAATGGGTTCATGTGGATATTTATACGCACCACAAGAGCCTCCAAAGATATCACACGATCTGCCCGGTTCGTGGATCGTGCCTTACCCTGCACCCAAGTAGACATACATCGTAATAATCGGAATATAAAACAAGACATGAAATAATATGAAGTGAAAACGGCTGATCTCGAGAAAATTTCTTCTAAGATATATATAAATGTAAAACTTGAACTCAATGCTATATCCCTTTACAAACTCGCCCACGACAAGCATTACTGCACTTCTAAGTATGATATAACAACAATGGCAGACAGGTTCCGCCATACCCCGAATGTAGTACCTACAACGACAGTGGACTATACCACCGATAAGCCTCCGAGAAACGGCTTCCTAAAACGCCGAACCGTGATCCTAAGAGCGAGGATCGACGATCGCGTACTTCTACCGCGCATGAACGCAGCCCCTAAGGAGGTCGCATAACAGTACCAAGTATGTGAAATCAAAATATCAGAATGAAATCATAGTTGTCACGACCACCGAAGCCGCGATCGTGCCCTACCCGCACCCTGCTCGTATACATCGAGAATAGCAAATGAACATACACAACATAAACACACGTGTAAACAATATAACAACACAGCTAGCCGAGCAAGGTCGCTTTCCATAATATAAAAAGTCAAAGTACAACTTACAACTCGCTTCTACACTTTCAACCACATATGTGAATACGCACTTAGAATAATAATCGTATGATGTGGCTCGCCATACCCCGAATGTACATAATCTACAACATCGTGGAAAGACTGCACTAAAAGAAAGACAAGCCTCCGAGAACGGAGCTTCCGACGCCCGATAAGTGAACCCAAGAGTGAGGATCCACCACCGCTACCCTTCCACGCAAGATGAACGCACTTCGAGAAGGGGTCAAGACACAATATGTACTAAGTATGTAAATCGAAAGTACTGAATTACAACATAAGTTTAAAAGAAAGCCGAGACATATATGATAACAAAATTACAAAGACACGGCCTTACTAACAATGAGAGTACATCAAGAGAATACGCATAACATCACAATAGAAGCCTCCCGATCATATCACGGGTAGCGAACCCATAAAAACAGTGGTATAACGCCTGGGGTTCCTACCCTCATTTATACTCTTACCATGAAGGTGGTATAACATCTGGGGTTTTGCCTCATTTATACTCTTACTCGCAAAGGTAATAAAACAGTGGTATAACGCCTCGGGTTTACCCTCTTTATACTCTTATCCCGGAGATGGTATAATGGCCTGGGGTTTGCCTCACTTATACTCTTACCCTATCTCAACCGGCCATCATACAATAAATAAGCAAGTTAGAAATCCCCCTAACTTCTTATTAGTCTTATTCGTCTACACTCTCATTTTAGTTTACTTAAGGCACTAACAAGTCTTTTATAAAAAATCCGGGAATTTAACCCAAAGTACTACGTACTTCAACCTTTTTAAAAATGACTCATTTTCATATAGAACTTCCAAGATACTATAAACCGTAGTATCAAGTCAAAATCTCTTTTCAAGACAAGTCACAATACCTTTAGAATTAAAGTAGGTTTCTAAATCAAGTGACTCCTTTTCTTATTAAAACCTTAGGCAATTGATACCTTAAAATCAATTTGCCTTTCATTAACACAAGCCATTTACCTTGCATAAAGTCAATATAACCAACTCCCATAAAGTCGCTATATTCACTTTATACCTTAGTCAAGCACATTTTCCTATCCAAGGACTTATACGATTAAAACGACACAAGATCACATACTTTAAATCCCTTCAAGTCCCTTAACTTTACTAAGACTTAAGACATCCTTAATACATTCAAAGCATGAGTTAACTTCCTAACTCACCCGACTTGGCATTTTATAAGGCTAGTAATGAATGTCAAAGTCTCAGACGCCTACCGCACTATATACGCGAAACTAGTCATGCTCAAAAGATAGGAAAAATTTCTACATACCTCGCTGGTCAAACCACTTGCTAAGTACAAAGTCCCGCCAGAGTATGTCAACCTATAATATTCACAATACGCCTATTAAAGTCTTACTTCAATCAGAATATTATAAGTGTTAAGTCTCTATATTCTACTGAAAATCTGACAACACCTCATTTGTTTTTACTCACTCGCCACCTTTTCAAGGCGTAAATACAATAACCAAACAGCCCCAATTGGCTCACAACAATATGTATGTAGTCCAATACAAATGAATAACCAAACAGCCCCAATTGGCTCACAACAATATGTATGTAGTCCAATACAAATGAATATCAAACTAATACAACCTACACCAAATTCGCCACCTTGAGTTCAACAATACTAATTCTTATCCAATTTCCATTTCAATCCAAATTGGTAGCATAACATGATATCAAGTCGCATTTGATTATAATAACCATAATCTTTAAGTAAGTAACATGCGACGATTTCTAAAAACGGCCAATTAGTAATCCCATTTTCAAGTGGCTTGTATAACATTTCAGATTTAGCTACAAGCAATCTGTCACGACCCGAATTCTGCTCGCGATCGTGCTCTATACGGGCACCCTTACAGTATACATTAGAGAAAATCAGTGAACATACATGAAACTTTAAAAATAAACAATGTATAAAATAACAAAGTTAGCCGACAGGCTACCTTTCCCGACATAATATATACAACCAAGCAGCTGCTCCTTTCCTTACAAATCGACTCCACAATATGTGACTACACACTCTAAGAGTTTTTAACATAATAATCAACCGTGACAGAGCCCGCCATACCCTCGAATAATACATGAAACTACCACCTCGTGGAAAACTGCACTGCGGATAAGCTCCGAGCAAACGGAGCTTTTTCCCATAGATCAACCGAGATCCTAAGAGAAAGGATCACCAACCTGGTACCTAAACTCGCGGCATTTAACGCAGCTTCGGCGGGTCGCATAACAAAAATTTAATATGGAATAAATAACGCACAAGAAACAAATCATAATCAGCATAAAAGAATGACAAGGACAAGTATAAAAATACATACTGCATCCTCGCCGTGTCATTAACACTTATGAACTTAATTTCACATCAATATCTTTTCCCATTTTCCATAAAGGTTATAGCCACATTCTTACGCATACGATTAGGAAAAATCATTAAGTTCATTTCTCAGATAACCTACTTATCTTTCATACGATAATCCGCCCTTAAAGCGAGGGCACATTTACTACCCTACCAACTGGGACGCGATTAAGTCACACTAATATCAAGCGGTACAACCGAGACATGTATGATAACTCACCAATTAAAGACAATCGCGGCCTTACTAACAACGAGAGTAAATAGGTATACTTACAATATAAAGTAGGAAAAGCTCACGATCAAAGCAGACCATCCGCCCGCAGATCATTAAGCAATCCTATTCCCGACTATTTCACCCGCATAGATCGCGCGACCCGCATTTAGGCATTCCTCGCACGGGAATATTTCACCCGCATAAGCCCTTACGACTCGCATGAGGTATTCCTCGCACGGACTATTTCACCCGCATAAGCCATTACTGCACTCGCATGAGGTATTCCTCGCATAGGTCGGACCCGCCCGCACGGGACTATTTCACCCGCATAAGCCCTACCGACTGCACGCAGGTATTCCTCAGATCGCGTAGCAAATCCACTAAATATGCAATGCCACGAACCCGGGAATGACCGCAACGAATAATATACCACTAGCACAAATCCGCTAGCACACATATCATAAGCACTACCGGCTTATCATACAATATATAAGCAAGTTAAGAAAACCCCTAACTTCTTACTATTCTTGTTCATATACACTCGCTTTAGTTTACCTAAGGCACTAACATGTCTTTTATAAAAATCCGAATTAAACCCAAGTACTACAATTAACTAAGCATACCCGTGGAATCCGACATCACCGCTTGGTATGTCCAAGTACTTACAAGACAAACTACTTCTCCCACCGAGAGTCGCGGCAACGTAATAAAACATAATACTTGCACTAAAAGGCTATCACCAGCACAAATAGGCTAATTCTCAATTAACAAGCCAAAGTACTTATCAAGGCACAAATAGAATAATTCTCATTTAACAAGCCAAAGTACTACGTACGTACATTCTTTTCAAAAGACTCCTTTCCAAATAAAACTTCCCCGATACTAACCACCGTAGTATCAAGTCCTATCCACCATTTCAAGACAAGTCACAATACCTTTTTAGAAATACAATTACCGGTTTCTAAATCAAGTGACTTCTTTATTAACGACCTTAAGCAATTGGTATCTTTAAAACAATTTGCCCTTCCTTAACACAAGTTAATTCTTTTATTACTTTAGAGAAAACCATTCTCTTAACCTTCCATAAAAGTCGTTATAACCAACTTCCCATAAAGCCGTTATAACCCTTTATGGTTTAGACCAATACGTTCCTTTTATAACCAAGAGACTTCTACTTTTTTGAAACCAAGTATTATATACTTTCTAATCAATTCTCATAACTTTCAAAAATACAATTAGTCTCTTAACCTTGCAAGTTGACTCATTTTATTATAAAACCTTAGGCAATTGATGCCTTAAAAACAAGTTGCCTTTTCACTAAAATCAAGTCATTTATCTTTCCATAAAGCAAATATAACTAACTTCCCATAAAGCCGTTATATTCACTTTATACCTTAGCCAAAAACAATTTCCTATCCAAGGGAATTATACGTTTAAAACGGAACAAGTATCACATACTTTAAAACTCCTCAAGTCCCTTAACTTTAATAAAACTTAAGACATCCCTTATACTTTCAAAGAAGTGAGTAAATCTCCCAACTCACCCGACTTGGCTATTCCCAAACTAGTAAAGGATATCAAGGTGTCAGACGCTCACCGCACTACATACGTGTAACTAGTCATGCTCAAAGATAGGAAAAGTTCTACATAGAGTAGATCACACAACTACCTCTTAACTTCCAAGAGTAACAGAAACATGAAATGATACCACGTATATTCCATACATGTAATCATGCCAAAGGAAGGAAGAGGTTCACATACCTCGCGATGATTGTCGACAAGTAGCAAAAATGCTCCAAAGTACTTCAACCTTGAGCTATTCCATTCTTCAAGTAAGATACGCTATACTTAGTACTTCAACCTATAATGGTCACATACGTCCATTAACCTCTTATTTCAAACGTAGAATATTCTAAGTGCTAAGTCACTAAATTCTACTAAAATCTGACAAAGACCTCCTTTGTTTATACTTACTTTGCCACCTTTTTCAAGGCCGAAATACAATAACCAAATAGCCCCAATTGGCTCACAACAATATAGAAGGTAGTCCAATACAAATGAATAGCTAAACAGCCCCAATTGGCTCACAACAATATGTATGTAGTCCAATACAAATGAATAACAAACTAAAAGTCCAAATTCGGCCACCTTGAGTTCAACCATACCAATTCTTATCCAATTTACATTTCAATCCAAATTGGTAGCATAACATGATATCAAGTCGCATTTGATTATAATAACCATAATCTTAAGTAAGTAATATGCGACGCATTTCTAATAAACGACCAATTAATAATCCAATTTTCGTTGGTTTGCACAACATTTCTGATTAAGCTACAAGCAATCCATAATACTTATAAACTTCAACATACCAACTTCATGCTATCAACATGTAAAGCTAACAACAATATAAATATATAATCTTGTAACACCTTAAAAGACAAGATTATACCTTAACGATCCTTAATCCAAATTCCAACCAAGTCGCCCTTAGTAGTTTAGAGCCTCTCCAGACACTTCAATACGCTTTTGAGACCCTTAGAACCCTACCAACAACTTTCCTTCAAACTTCCAATCCAAAACCTAGAAAGCCACTAGGTTTTCACTTTCACTAATACGAAAAACTCTCTTTTTCCGGATTTTTCTATTGAGATATACTTACTATACCCTCAAGAACCTTGGTTTAAAGTGGAGCTTATCGACAAGAAACACAATTTTTTCTCCCTTGAAGGACCCCTAACCCGAGAGCAACTATGTTGTTCTTCCAATTTTTTTGTAAAATTTTCTAAGTGTTTAAGCTTGTCTACTACTACTAGTATTATATAGTGCAATGTTGGTCAAGATGCAAACAATTGGGTGGTCGATGATCTCTTATAAAATATCAAGACTAGTGGACCTTTGACTTTGGTCAAGAAACTCAAGCTCATTAATCGAAGACTTCATCTTAAGACTATGGTCAATGACCATTTTGGCCATGCCTATTTTCATCCAAGGCATCTATAAGGGGGGTGACAAGTGTCGCCCTCCCATTCGTCACAATATTACGTTTTTCCGAAAATTCCATAATTCCGATAAATATTTACAAGTCTCAATTCTTAACACTCGCAGTTCTTACGCACGCTTCTACCACATGTCCTCAGAATTACTGGGTGTAACATTCTTCCCCATTAGAAACATTCGCCCTCAATGTTCTTTCGAGTACACCTGATTAACGCCACATAGTCTCCTTATACTACACCCTTCTTACAACATATGCCACCCATGGCCACATAACAATATTTATTCTAAGTCACAACCTCGCACTCACGGCCAACTAGCCCATACTTATAATGACCTCAAAGTCTGTCATAATCCTCTCTATTAGGTCTACTAGGGTCTGACGACTGTATCATCACCGGGAAAACCTCATATCCCCGCTCAGCTACCACCCTACACACTCACTGCGTAGTTACCTCAAAGGTTCTTATGGATTCGTGCTCTATTCCTTTACACTTGGTTGTTATCTTTCTTACTGGTCGCACTCGTTCCGGACTTCCAACTCCCACTAGGATACATAACTTCCATCCCGAGGTTGGCCTCCAATCATGGGAGACACTCTATAAAACAATATAAGGCCATTTCCGGTTTTTCACGACTGTTCCGGTGGAACGCGCCCACTAACCCAGAAACAATTAACTAGCTCGGGCCTTGCACCGTGACTCGCCACGCAGGAACTACTACCAACTGATCCCACTCCATTACAAAGCCGGGAGACCCGTAACAGTCCTCAACCACTCGGGCCGCACTTAACTCTTATCCTTGGTCTGACTTAAAATCTTATTGCCCGAGCAAGCCTTATATACCTAAGGTCTCGGCAGTAATCAATATTCTTAGGCTCGCAATTTCCATGCTCCAAGCCTACCTTAACAGTCCCCCCAGTTAACGGGTACAATAACTTCTCATAATACCATAATCCTGTTGTCTCGATCACAACAACCACTGCTTACTCTATACAAACTTTATCAATACAATTTTCTTAAGCCTACCACGCAGCTTAATCTGTTTACATGACATTCTGTTAGGTTCCTTAACATGGCTTCTTAAGGGTTCACCACCCTATCAGACAGCTCATCCTTTCCCAATTATCTCGAAATAAAACACAAAACCTTGGCAAAAATTCAATAACTATTTCATACCTTCCCGATATCTAGTTAGTCTTTACCAATTCCTGGTAATCTAAAATCATTCTAGGCAACACGCGTCTGACCCTCGTACATAACTCCGTATAGATGTATATCACAATACCAACTATACTACAATCATTACCAACCTAGATACGCAATCCACATAGTCCTTCATGGGTCACTGCTGCCTTTCTCGTAGCTGCAATCAACATAACTCGTTAGGGAGAGACGACCCTAACAACACAGCTCTATGGCACGATCTCAAAGTGAGAAGAATGGAAACCAATCCTAAATGTCCTGCAGCCTCCCGACATAGATGTGGTGCACAACACACCGATAATCAAGACTCTACTAGACACGGCTCAGACACTTTCCGAGGACTAATCGCCTGATATCACTTTTGTCACGACTCCGACCTGCTCGCGACGTGCCCTACTCGGGCACCCTTACTGTATACATCGTAGAAAATCAGCGAACATACATGAAACTTTAAAATAAACAATGTATAAAATAACAGTTAGCCGATGTGGCTACCTTCCCGACATAATATATACAACCAAGCAGCTTGCCTCCTTTCCTTTACAAACCGACCAACAATATGTGACTACGCACTTCTAAGAGTTTTTAACATAATAATCGTGGACAGACCCCGCCATACCTCAATAATACATGAAACTACCACCTCGTGGAAAACTGCACTGCGGATAAGCCTCCGAGCAAATGGAGCTTTTTCCCATAGATCAACCGAGATCCTAAGAGCAAGGATCACCAACCCGGGTACCTAAAACTCGCGGCATTTAACGCACTTCCGGCGGGGTCTGCATAACAAAAATTTAATATGGAATGTAAATAACGCACAAGAAACAAATCATAATCAGATAAAAGAATGACCAGCACAAGTATAAAAAAAATACATACCAGATCCTGGCGTGTCATTAACACGTATGAACTTTATTTCACATCAATCTATTTTCCCATTTTCCATAAAGGTTATAGCCACATTCTTACGCATACGATTAGGAAAAATCATTAAGTTCATTTCTCAGATAACCTACTTATCTTTCATACGTATAATCCGCCCTTAAAGCGAGGGCACATTTACTACCCTACCAACTGGGACGCGATTAAGTCACACTAATATCGTTGTACAATCGAGACATACGATGATAACTCAATTAACAAGACAATCGTGGCCTTACTAACAATGAGAGTAAATAGGGTATACTTACAATATAAAGTAGAAAAGCTCACGATCAAAGCAGACCATCCGCCCGCAAAGATCATTAAGCAATCCTATTCCCGGACTATTTCACCCGCATAGATCGCGTGGACCCGCACGAGGCATTCCTCGCACGGGAATATTTCACCCGCATAAGCCCTTACGACCGCATGAGGTATTCCTCGCACGGGACTATTTCACCCGCATAAGCCCTTACGACTCGCATGAGGTATTCCTCGTGATAGTCGGACCCGCCCGCACGGGACTATTTCACCCGCATAAGCCCTACTGACTGCACGAGGTATTCCTCGATCGCGGTAGCAAATCCACTAAATACGCAATGCCACTAACCCGGAACGACCCCGAACGAATAATATACCACTAGCACAACCGCTTAGCACACATATCATAAGCACTACCGGCTTATCATACAATATATAAACAAGTTAAGAAAACCCCTAACTTCTTACTATTCTTGTTCATATACACTCTCATTTTAGTTTACCTAAGGCACTAACATGTCTTTTTATAAAAATCCGGGAATTTAACCCAAGTACTACAATTAATCTAAGATACCCGTGAATCCCACATCACCGCTTGCATGTCCAAGTACTTACAACAAGACAATGGCCTTCTCCCACCGAGAGTCGCAAGAACGTAATAAAACATAATACTTGCACTCAAAGGCTATCACCAAAGACACATAGGCTAATTCTCAATTAACAAGCCAAAGTACTTATCAAGGCACAAATAGAATAATTTCATTTAACAAGCCAAAGTACTACGTGACGCATTCTTTTCAAAAGACTCCTTTCCAAATAAAACTTCCCCGATACTAACCACCGTAGTATCAAGTCCTATCCACCATTTCAAGACAAGTCACAATACCTTTTTAGAAATACAATTACCGGCTTCTAAATCAAGTGACTTCTTTATTAATGACCTTAAGCAATTGGTATCTTTAAAACAATTTGCCCTTCCTTAACACAAGTTAATTCTTTTATTACTTTAGAGAAAACCATTCTCTTAACCTTCCATAAAAGCCGTTATAACCAACTTCCCATAAAGCCGTTATAACCCTTTATGGTTTAGACCAATACGTTCCTTTTATAACCAAGAGACTTCTACTTTTTTGAAACCAAGTATTATATACTTTCTAATCAATTCTCATAACTTTCAAAAATACAATTAGTCTCTTAACCTTTAGGAAGCAAGTGACTCATTTTATTATAAAACCTTAGGCAATTGATGCCTTAAAAACAAGTTGCCTTTTCACTAAAATCAAGTCATTTATCTTTCCATAAAGCAAATATAACTAACTTCCCATAAAGTCGTTATATTCACTTTATACCTTTGCCAAAAACAATTTCCTATCCAAGGGACTTATACGTTTAAAACGGAACAAGTATCACATACTTTAAAACTCCTCAAGTCCCTTAACTTTAATAAAACTTAAGACATCCCTTATACTTTCAAAGAAGTGAGTAAATCTCCCAACTCACCCGACTGGCTATTCCCAAACTAGTAAAGGATATCAAGGTGTCAGACGCTCACCGCACTACATACGTGTAACTAGTCATGCTCAAAGATAGGAAAAGTTCTACATAGTAGATCACACAACTACCTCTTAACTTCCAAGAGTAACAGAAACACGAAATGATACCACGTATATTCCATACATGTAATCATGCCAAATAAGGAAGAGGTTCACATACCGCGATGATCGATTGTCGCATAAGAGCAAAAATGCTCCAAAGTACTTCAACCTTGAGCTATTCCATTCTTCAAGTAGGATACGCTATACTTAGTACTTCAACCTATAATGGTCACATACGTCCATTAACCTCTTATTTAAACGTAGAATATTCTAAGTGCTAAGTCACTAAATTCTACGGAAAATCGGACAGCACCTCCTTTGTTTATACTTACTTTGCCACCTTTTTCAAGGCCGAAATACAATAACCAAATAGCCCCAATTGGCTCACAACAATATAGAAGGTAGTCCAATACAAATGAATAGCTAAACAGCCCCAATTGGCTCACAACAATATAGAAGGTAGTCCAATACAAATGAATAACAAACTAAAAGTCCAAATTCGGCCACCTTGAGTTCAACCATACCAATTCTTATCCAATTTACATTTCAATCCAAATTGGTAGCATAACATGATATCAAGTCGCATTTGATTATAATAACCATAATCTTAAGTAAGTAACATGCGACGATTTCTAATAAACGACCAATTAATAATCCAATTTTCGTTGGCTTGCACAACATTTCGGATTAAGCTACAAGCAATCCATAATACTTATAAACTTCAACATACCAACTTCATGCTATCAACATGTAAAGCTAACAACAACAATATAAATATATAATCTTGTAACACCTTAAAAGACAAGATTATACCTTAACGATCCTTAATCCAAATTCCAACCAAGTCGCCCTAGTAGTTTAGAGCCTCTCCAGACACTTCAATACGCTTTGAGACCCTTAGAACCCTACCAACAACTTTCCTTCAAACTTCCAATCCAAAACATATAATGCCATTATTTTTTCACTTTGCGACTAATACGAAAAACTCTCTTTTTCCGGATTTTTCTATCGAGATATACTTACTATACCCTCAAGAACCTTGGTTTAAAGTGTGGAGCTTATCGACAAGAAACACAAATTTTTCTCCCTCATGACCCCTAACCCGAGCAACTATGTTGTTCTTCCAATTTTTTGTAAAATTTTCAAGTGTTTAAGCTTGTATACTACTACTAGTATTATATAGTGCAATGTCGGGTCAAGATGCAAACAATTGCGGTTGGGACGATCTCTTATAAAATATCAAGACTAGCTGACCTTTGACTTTGGTCAAGAAACTCAAGCTCATTAATCGAAGGCTTCATCTTAAGACTATGGTCAATGACCATTTTGGCCATGCCTATTTTCGCCCAAGGCATCTATAAGGGGGTGACAAGTTGTCTCCTCCCATTCGCCACAATATTACGCTTTTTCCAAAATTCCATAATTCGATAAATATTTACAAGTCTCAATTCTTAACACTCATGAGTTCTTACGCACGCTTCTACCACATGTCCCAGAACTACGGGTGTAACATTCTTCCCCTTAGAAACAAATGCCCTCGAATGTTCTTTCTGAGTACACCTGATTAACGCGCGACATAGTCTCCTTATACTACACCCTTCTTACAACATATGCCACCCATGGCCACATAACAATATTTATTCTAAGTCACAACCTCGCACTCACGGCCAACTAGCCCATACTTATAATGACCTCAAAGTCCGCCATAATCCTCTCTATTAGGTCTACTAGTGGTCCGACGATCAGATCATCACCGGAAAACCTCATATCCCCGCCACTACCACCCTACACACTCACGTGTAGTTACCTCGAAAGGTTCTTATGGATTCGTGCTCTATTCCTTTACACTTGGTTGTTATCTTTCTTACGGGTCGCACTCTTCCTGACTTCCAACTCACACTAGTATACATAACTTCCATACCGATGTTGGCCTCCAATCTGGAGTCACTCTATAAAACAATATAAGGCCATTTCCGGTTTTTCACGACTGTTCCGTGGAACGCGCCCACGAACCCAGAAACAATTAACTAGCCTCGGGACTTGCACTGCGGACTGCCACGCAGGAACTACTACCAACTGATCCCACCCATTCCAGCGCGGGAGACCCGAACAGTCCTCAACCACTCCGGCACGCACTTAACTCTTATCCTCGGTCCGACTTAAAATCTTATCGCCTCGAGAAAGCCTTATATACCTAAGGTCTCAAGAAGAATCAATATTCTTAGGCTCGCAATTTCCATGCTCCAAGCCTACCTTAACAGTCCCCCCAGTAAACGGGTACAAAAACTTTTCATAATACCATAATCATGTTGTCTCGATCACAACAACCACTGCTTACTCTATACAGACTTCATCAGTACAATTTTCTTAAGCCTACCACGCAGCTTAATCTGTTTACATGACATTCTGTTAGGTTCCTTAACATGGCTTCTTAAGGGTTCACCACCCTATCGCATACCTCATCCTTTCCCAATTATCTCGAAATAAAACACAAAACCTTGGCGAAAATTCAATAACTATTCCATACCTTCCCGGTATCTAGTTAGTCTTTACCAATTCCTGGTAATCTAAAATCATTCTAGGCAACACACGTCTGACCCTCGTACATAACTCCGTATAGATATATATCACAATACCAACTATACTTCAATCATTACCAACCTGGATACACAATCCAAATAGTCCTTCATGGGTCACTGCTGCCTTTCTCGTAGCTGCAATCAACATAACTCGTTATGGAGAGACGACCCTAACAACACAGCTCTATGGCACGATGTCAAAGTGAGAAGAATGGAAACCAATCCTAAATGTCCTGCAGCCTCCTGATTATAGATGTGGTGCACAACACACCGATAATCAAGACTCTACTAGACACGGTCTCAGACACTTTCCGAGGACTAATCGCTCGATACCACTTTTGTCACGACCGACCTCAAGCTCGCGATCGTGCCCTACTCCGGGCACCCTTACATGTATACATCGTAGAAAATCAGCGAACATACATGAAACTTTAAAATAAACAATGTAAGTAAAATAACAAAGTTAGCCGATGGCTACCTTCCCGACATAATATATACAACCAAGCTTGCCTTCCTTTCCTTTACAAATCGACTCCACAATATGTGACTACTGCACTTCTAAGAGTTTTTAACATAATAACAATCGTGGGACAGGCCCCGCCATACCCTCAATAATACATGAAACTACCACCTGTGGAAAACTGCACGCGGATAAGCCTCCGGAGCAAATGGAGCTTTTTCCTATAGACTGAACCGAGATCCTAAGAGCAAGGATCACCAACCTGGGTACCTAAACTCGCAGTATTTAACGCAGCTTCCGGGCGGGCCGCATAATGTATCGAATATGGAATGTAAATAACGCACAAGAAACAAATCATAATCGCATAAAAGAATGACAAGGACAAGTATAAAAAAAAATACATACCAGATCCTGCCGTGTCATTACCACTTATGAACTTAATTTCACATCAATATCTTTTCCCCATTTTCCATAAAGGTTATAGTCATATTCTTACGCACATGATTAGGAAAAATCATTAAGTTCATTTCTGTATAACCTACTTATCTTTCATACGTATAATCCGGCCCTTAAAGGAGGGCACATTTACTACCCGACCCAATCTGGGACGCGATTAAGTCACACTAATATCAAACGTGTACAACTGGAGACATGTATGATAACTCAATTAATAGTACACTGTGCCTTACTAACAATGAGAGTAAATAGGGGTATACTTACAATATAAAGTAGGAAAAGCTCACGATCAAAGCAGGACCATCCGCCCGCAGTATCATTAAGCAATCCTATTCCCGGGACTATTTCACCCGCATAGATCGCGTGGACCCGCATTTAGGCATTCCTCGCACGGGACTATTTCACCCGTGATAAGCCCTTACGACTCGCATGAGGTATTCTCGCATGAGACTATTTCACCCGTGATAAGCCCTTACGAACTCGCATGAGGTATTCCTCGTGATAGGTCGGACCCGCCCGCATGGGACTATTTCACCCGCATAAGCCCTACGGATTCGCATGAGGTATTCCTCGCATCGTGGGTAGCAAATCCACGGAAATATGCAATGCCACGAACCCGGGGAATGACCCCGCAACGAATAATATACCACTAGCACAAATCCGGCTAGCACACATATCATAAGCACTACCGGCTTATCATACAATATATAAGCAAGTTAAGAAAACCCCTAACTTCTTACTATTCTTGTTCATATACACTCTCATTTTAGTTTACCTAAGGCACTAACATGTCTTTTTATAAAAATCCGGGAATTTAACCCAAGTACTACAATTAACAGAAGCATACCCGTGGAATCCCACATCACCGCTTGTGATGTCCAAGTACTTACAACAAGACAAATTTCTCCCACCGAGAGTCGCAAGAACGTAATAAAACATAATACTTGCACTCAAAGGCTATCACCAGCACACATAGGCTAATTCTCAATTAACAAGCCAAAGTACTTATCAAGGCACAAATAGAATAATTCTCATTTAACAAGCCAAAGTACTACATACGTACATTCTTTTCAAAAGACTCCTTTTCAAATAAAACTTCCCCGATACTAACCACCGTAGTATCAAGTCCTATCCACAATTTCAAGACAAGTCACAATACCTTTTTAGAAATACAATTACCGGCTTCTAAATCAAGTGACTTCTTTATTAACGACCTTAAGCAATTGGTATCTTTAAAACAATTTGCCCTTCCTTAACACAAGTTAATTCTTTTATTACTTTAGAGAAAACCATTCTCTTAACCTTCCATAAAAGCCGTTATAACCAACTTCCCAAAAGCCGTTATAACCCTTTATGGTTTAGACCAATACGTTCCTTTTATAACCAAGAGACTTCTACTTTTTTGAAACCAAGTATTATATATTTTCTAATCAATTCTCATAACTTTCAAAAATACAATTAGTCTCTTAACCTTTAGGAAGCAAGTGACTCATTTTATTATAAAACCTTAGGCAATTGATGCCTTAAAAACAAGTTGCCTTTTCACTAAAATCAAGTCATTTATCTTTCCATAAAGCAAATATAACTAACTTCCCATAAAGCCGTTATATTCACTTTATACCTTAGCCAAAAACAATTTCCTATCCAAGGGACTTATACGTTTAAAACGGAACAAGTATCACATACTTTAAAACTCCTCAAGTCCCTTAAATTTAATAAAACTTAAGACATCCCTTATACTTTCAAAGAAGTGAGTAAATCTCCCAACTCACCCGACTTGGCTATTCCCAAACTAGTAAAGGATATCAAGGTGTCAGACGCTCACCGCACTACATACGTGTAACTAGTCATGCTCAAAGATAGGAAAAGTTCTACATAGAGTAGATCACACAACTACCTCTTAACTTCCAAGAGTAACAGAAACATGAAATGATACCACGTATATTCCATACATAGAATCATGCCAAATAAGGAAGAGGTTCACATACCTCGCGATGATTGTCTACAAAGAGCAAAAATGCTCCAAAGTACTTCAACCTCGAGCTATTCCATTCTTCAAGTAGGATACGCTATACTTAGTACTTCAACCTATAATGGTCACATACGCCCATTAACCTCTTATTTCAAACGAGAATATTCTAAGTGCTAAGTCACTAAATTCTACTGAAAATCTGACAAAGACCTCCTTTGTTTCTACTTACTTTGCCACCTTTTTCAAGGCCGAAATACAATAACCAAACAGCCCCAATTGGCTCACAACAATATAGAAGGTAGTCCAATACAAATGAATAACTAAACAGCCCCAATTGGCTCACAACAATATGTATGTAGTCCAATACAAATGAATAACAAACTAAAAGTCCAAATTCGGCCACCTTGAGTTCAACCATACCAATTCTTATCCAATTTCCATTTCAATCCAAATTGGTAGCATAACATGATATCAAGTCGCATTTGATTATAATAACCATAATCTTAAGTAAGTAACATGCGACGATTTCTAATAAACGACCAATTAATAATCCAATTTTCAAGTGGCTTGCACAACATTTCGGATTAAGCTACAAGAAATCCATAATACTTATAAACTTCAACATACCAACTTCATGCTATCAACATGTAAAGATAACAACAACAATATAAATATATAATCTTGTAACACCTTAAAAGACAAGATTATACCTTAACGATCCTTAATCCAAATTCCAAATCCGAAGTCGCTCCTTAGTAGTTTAGAGCCTCTCCAGGACACTTCAATCCGCTTGTTGAGACCCTTAGAACCCTACCAACAACTTTCATTCAAACTTCCAATCCAAAACCTAGAAAGCCACTAGGTTTTCACTTTGCGACTAATACGAAAACTCTCTTTTTCCGGGATTTTTCTATTGAGATATACTTACTATACCCTCAAGAACCTTGGTTTAAAGTGTGGAGCTTATTGGACAAGAAACACAAATTTTTCTCCCTTGAAGGACCCCTAACCCGAGAGCAACTATGTTGTTCTTCCAATTTTTTTGTAAAATTTTCTAAGTGTTTAAGCTTGTCTACTACTACTAGTATTATATAGTGCAATGTTGGGTCAAGATGCAAACAATTGGGTGGTTGGGATGATCTCTTATAAAATATCAAGACTAGTGGGACCTTTGACTTTGGTCAAGAAACTCAAGCTCATTAATTGGAAGACTTCATCTTAAGACTATGGTCAATGACCATTTTGGCCATGCCTATTTTCATCCAAGGCATCTATAAGGGGGGTGACAAGTGTCGCCCTCCCATTCACACAATATTACGCTTTTCCAAAATTCCATAATTCGATAAATATTTACAAGTCTCAATTCTTAACACTCGTGAGTTCTTACGCACGCTCTACCACATGTCCTCAGAACTACGGGTGTAATACAATCCATAATACTTATAACTTCAACATATCAACTTCATGCTAGCAACAAGTAAAGGTAACAACAATATAATTATATAATCTTGTAACACCTTAAAAGACAAGATTATACCTTAACGATTTTTAATCCAATTCCAACCAAGTCGCTTCCTAGTAGTTTAGAGCCTCCAAGACACTTCAATCCGCTTGTTGAGACCCTTAGAACAACACCAACAATTATCCTTCAAAACTCCAAACAAAACCTAGAAAGACCATTAGGTTTTCGCTTGCGACTAACCCGTAAACCATTTTTTCCAAGATTTTTCTATCGAGACGAGTTTACAATACACCTAAGAACCTTGGTTTAAAGCTGGGAGCTAAAAGAACAAGGAACAAGTTTTTTCTTCTTTTCCTTTAGAGAACCCGAGAGCTCCCTATTGAGTTCTTCAAATTTTGTGTGAAATTTCTAAGTGTCGGCTCTCTCTAGCACTACTAGTATTATATGAGCAATGGATGGTCAAGATATAAACAAATGTGAGGCTTGGATAAGCTCTTAGTAATTCAAGACTTATTGACCATATGACTTAGTCAAGATTGTCAAGCCACAACTTGCAAGACTTTAGTCATCCAAGACTTATGGTAAATGACCATTATGGCCTCGCCTTAAATCGACTAAGGCATCAATAAGGGGGTGACACATGTCGCCTCCCATTCACACAAAAACGTTGACAATTCCATAATTCCGATAAATTTTTACAAGTCTCAAATCTTAACACTTGTGAGTTCTTACTTACGCTCTAAAACATGTCCCAAATTACTGGTGTAACATTCTTCCCCCCTTAGAAACATTCGTCCCCGAATGTTCTTTCGGAGTCAAACTTAATTAGCGACATAGTTTCCTTTCACAACGCCGACATACCAAAATAAATGCTACACATGGCCACATAATAGCATTTATGCAAAAGAGATACTTCAATTTAAAACTTGACAAGTAAGGGAAGATGAATTACCTGAAGGTGTAGGAAATAAGTGAGGATACTTTCTCAACATGTCCTCCTCCGCCTCCCAAGTCATCTCCTCTCGGTTATCATTCCTCCACAGGACTTTGACGGAAGCTACTTCCTTGGTCCGCAGCCGTCGACCGGGCGACGAGTATCGCTATGACTCTCCTCATACGATAACCCTCTCACACCGGACTCACTAGTAGGGAAAACTCGCCGGATCACCGATACACTTTCGCAACATAGAAACATGGAAGACCATGTACCGCCTCCAACTCGATGGCAGATCACCAGTAGGCAACCTTGCCCACTCTACGACGATCCGTAGTGGCCCAATGTACCTTGATCGAGTTTTCCTTCTATCAATCTCATCACCCTTTCACGGGCGACACCTTCAAGAAGACCCAATCGCTCACCAAACTCCAAATGCCGACGCCGATTATCCGCATAAGACTTCGCCCACTCGAGCCGCTATCAGCCTCCCGGATAAGTTCACCTTATCCACAAAGATGTCAGCACTCAAATTTGGGCCAACTAACTGCACTCACCCACGCCAAACCAACCAATCGGCGATCTACATTTCGCCATATAAAGCCTCAGATGGCGCCATCTCAGATACCGGAATGGTAGCTATTATAAGCAAACCTACAAGAGGCAAATGGTCCTCCCAAATACCATCGAAATCAATCACGCAGCTCGCAAAGATATCCTCGTTGTCCGATAGTACGCCCGCCGCCTTCACCGAGGATGAAATGTCAGATCGAGACTCACTGTCCCCAAACCCTTCTCGAAAGACCTCCGTGCTTAGCCGAAACCGCTCCCTATCGTAAATAATCGACATCGGGACACCGCGCCTCACAATCTCCCGATGTACACCGCATAGTCCTCACCAAAACGCCGCCCGATCGAAGGAAATGGGCTGATTTCACACCAACAATAACCCAAATGGAGTCGCATTTCCTCCGAGTACGAGGTAACCTCAGAATAAAGTCCATGTTGATCATCTCCCACTTCCAAGTCGGAATCTCAATAGATCGCAATAATCCATCGGGCCTCGTGCTCGACCTTAACTCGCCGGGCAATTAGGACATCAGGCAACAAAACCTTCCACGCCCTCTTCGTGCCATCCCACCAATACAAACATCCGAGGTCATGGTACATCTTGGTCGACTCGATGAATAGAATAACGATCACCGCGTGCCTCCTGCACCGTCGAGTCCCGCCACATCGGAACACACAACCGCCCTCAAATCTCGTAACCCCATCAGCGCTACTCGAATAGACTCTTCTCTCCCGAAGAGCTTCATCTCGATACCGCATCAACACCGGGTCCTCAAACTGCCGTGATCTTCACCTCATCAATGATGGAAGACTCAGAATCTCACGAACCCGCACTCCACTATCGCCAGACGATCAATCAACCCCAAGGCTCGCTAATCGTGGATCCGACGACCATGTCCCGCCTCTCGTTGTACCTCCGATAGGCTCCCATCGACCTACGACTCAAGGCATCAAGAATTACGCTGGCCTTCCCGATGGTATGTAATATCAACATCATAATCTTTCAAGAATCTCTAACCACCGCCTCTCGCCTCAAGTTCACCTCCTCTCTCAAGATATACTCGAGGCTCTGTGGTCTGTAAAATATCCACGAACCCCATACAAATAATGTCTCCAAATCTTCAAGGCATGAATAACCGCGCCAACTCTAAGTCACGGGTAGGGTAATTCTCTCATGCTTCCAGAATCGCCGAAGCATAGGCTATAACCTTGTCGTGCCGCATCAAAACACACCCTAACCCGATACCCGAGGCATCACAATAGATCACGCATCGCCTAACCCTCGTGGAGAGTAAGAATTGAGTTGTAGTCAACCTTTCCTTCAAGAACCAAACCCTTCTCGCAAGCCTCGCCCACAGGAACTTGGTCGCTTTCCGAGTCACCTAGTCAATCAGGCCAAATCAAGCAACCGCTTCCACAAACCTACGATAATACCTCGCAAGTCCTAAGAAATCGCGCACTTGGCCGGAGTAAGAGGTCTCGCCAAGACTGATCGCTTCACCTTTGTCGATATCTACCAACACCATCGCCAATAATATGCCCTGTGAATGCCATCGAGGCCAACCAAAACTCACACTGAGAACTCTAACAACCGCCGCCCGAGAATCCTGGCATACTCGTTGACTGCATGCTCGCTCGTCCGTGAATCAACCAGATGTCATCAATGAATACAATCACAAACGATCCAAAATGGCTTGAACACCCGCTCATCAAATCCATAAATACCACGAGCGCTGTCAAACCGAAAGACATAACTCAACTCATAGTGCCCATACCGGTCCTCAATGCGCTTTGGGATATCTCGCTTCGAACTCGAACTCGATGATAACTGCATCGCAGTTCATCTTTGAGAAACACTCGCACTCGCAATCGTCAAACAAATCATCAATCTCGGGAGTGGGTACCTATTCTTAATGGTTACCTTATTCACCGCTCAGAGTCAACACACATACGCAGCTGGCCCCATCATTCTTCTTCACAAACAACACCGACGCCACCAAGCGAGATACACTAGGCTCGAGCAAAGCCTTTTCCAAAGAAATCATCCACTGGTCCTTCACTCCTCAACTCGCAGTGCCATCTCAGATGGCGAATGGAAATAGTCGAGTGTCCGATAACGTGTCAATACAAAACTCAATCTCCTCTCGTGAGGATACCCTAAGATCATCCGGGAACACATCCGCAAATTCCTAACCATCGCATCGATCAAGAATCGCACTCACCAGACAAATACCCGCACTGCATGATAGATGCACTTCTTTCTCGCACCATCTTCCTAGCCTTGAGGTAAGAAATAAACCTACTTCTGAGACGCCGTGTTGCCCTCCACTCGATAATCGCTCGCCAGAAATCGAACCGAACCAACTCGTCTCATACCAACGTTGGCATAACAAGAAGCCAACCACCCATACCCATAATGACATCAAAATCGCCATCTCTAACTCTATCAAGTTCGCAAGGGTCCGACGATCGTGGAATGAATACCGACAACCTCTATACACCCGCCGCCTAACACCGAATCACCCATCGCGTAGCTACCTCAAACGGCTCTATCGACACCGGCCTATCCCGATTCTACCCGCAATAAGAGGGGACACATAGACAAGGTAGAACTCGATCTATCAAAGCATAAACATCACACCAAATCGAATGTACCCGCGACGACGCTGGAAGCTCCCGATCCGCGGCCGGGTTAGAACTAGAACCACCACCACGACCTCTACCGCGCTCCGCCGGCCGTTAGACTCGCCTCCCGGCGCATAACCACGTAAGGAGAAGAAGACCTAACAACCGATCCCGCTTACCGTGGCTGCATCACCCATGCCGCTTCTAGACGGACAATCTTCTTCAAATGGCCCCGCCGCCACACGAGTAACAAACTCCCGGCTCAAGCTCGCGACACTCGCTCGCGGAACTTACCGCATCGAGCACACCGAGGCGGGTGGTCCCGACGCGACGGCTCGCCTCCTCAAATCTCAGAGTCCCGAGCCCTCGACCGCCCCGATCGACCGGGCCGATCGACTCTGCCAAAAATCGTGACGCGAGCACTCGGCCGGGCCGGAATGCGGACCTACTCGCACGAGGCCGCCCTCCACGAAATTGCTCGAGACCTCGATGTCCCGCCCTCGGCCGGGCTCGCCAACTGGTCCTCCTTTCTATCCTCTATCCCCGAGCATAGGCTCGCATCCTAGCAATGTCCATACCGGCCAAGAGCCACCCCAAGCACGTCAGAATCATACGACTGCCTAGCCCCATCACATAACGATGAACTCTATCCGCCATGCTAGCTACAATAGTACGCGCATGCCCGCCAAGAAGTCAAACTGCTTATACTCCCGACGCCCTCCTGCTCGCCTCAAGGTCAAGAACTGCCTACCCGGCCATCCTCATCTCGTGAGGCAAAGTGATCCATGAAGGCCTCTCAGAACTCCTCCCAAACACCGGAAGAGCAACATCACCTCTCGAAGCAACCATGCCTCAAACCAGCTCAACGCAATATCGCAGAACCTAAGAGACTAGTGTAATGCACTCGCCTCAAGCCCTAAGAACTCGCACGGTCCGTCAGCCGCCAACGAATCCTCGCGATCCTCATCGACTAACCATAAAACTCGTGGATGACATCCCGTAAAATCCCTAATCCGCAAACCGCTTGGCCTAGCGGTCGCCGCTTCACGCGCCGCTCGACTACTATATCGGTCAACACCTGATTTGCCTCGTAGTCCCTATACTGCAGCCGGCCGGGAACCGAGGGTCCGCACGAATCCTTCGAGCTACCGCCGCCTGCCTCTAAATCGCCGCGTGGCTGAACTCGCCACTCGCTTACTACCTCGTGCATAGTCCAGGCTCGAGCCCGTAACCTCTCGAGTACCGCTAGCAGCCTCGCCGCCGCTTTGCCCTTCGGGCCTCGCCGCCTCCGTGGAGGCATATCTGTTTCATAAGACTAGTCGAGAGGATTCAACTGCCACGACCAAATCGCCTGGATCGTGCCTTACCTGCACCCTAGTGACACAACATCGAGTAATCACGAACATAAAACAACAAATACGAGATAATGTAAATATAAAACAATAATCAGGAAAACTTGCCTTTCGCATATATATAACCATCAACTCTTTTACAAATGAACAAATTTTAATCCTTTTTACCAACCCCGCCACAACAAAGATTACTGCACTTCTAAGAATGATACGACCACAATGGCGATGGCCCCGCCAAACCCCGAATGTAAACACTTACTACGACAGTGACTATACCACCGATAAGCTCCGAGAAACGAGCTTCCCAAACGCCGAATCAGGACTCGAGAGCTAGGATCAACGATCGATGTACTCAACTCGCGCAGATGAACGCAGCCTCAAGGAGGTCGCATAACAAAAATTTAGTATGTGAAACTAAAATAACATCAGAAATGAAATCATAGTAGTCTATACAAAGCAGAGACATGTATGATAACCAAACTACGCTTCACCATAAATAAGCAGCCATGTCAAGTCGTGACTCACACCTCAAGTCATCACTCAATTTAACAACGGGTCTCACGCCCACAACATCAATCGTGCCCGTGGAATACCTTCCTCACCGCCAGCTTATGATATACAAGCACCAAGGAATACATATGAACACCGTGTCCCACCGTGTCCTAATAAAACTGCATGGTAAGTACGTAAGGCATAGCCGACTACTAACACTCACCGCACTAACAAGGTCATAAATCAGATCATAAGATCCGCTCTGACCGCCACATGATCAAAGCCGCCACTTGCCCGCAGATCTAATGCGCGCTGCCTAGTCTCGAACTTCCCGCAGCTCCGCATAGGCCAATCTCATCGCCCGCATGAGGTATTCCCCGCATCGAGGGTAGCTACTCCCAAGATCGCCCCGACTTCGCACCGCACGCCACGCGACCGCATGCCCATAAAGGACGACACTAACCCGAACTCGTAGCTCCGCATAGGCCCTCGTGACCTGCATGAGGTATTCTCGAATCACGGTCCTGCATCACCGAGTCTACCCCGCATCGGAGGGCCTTAACCCCTAATCATCTCAAGAGACGAATGCCACAATACTATCATAACGACCGATAGTTAATAAGCACAATCAAGGAAACCCCTTACACAAACATCACAAGATACTAACACACGAGCATCCTAACACTTTTACTTATCAAAGCAACAAGAAAGTATTACAAGTGCTATCACAAACCAATACAATCAAGTTATTCACACAAGGTACTTTCTACTAACAAGTTCGCATCTATCCCCAAAGTACTTCACACATTAAAATCTTAAAAAAGATCTGCTTTCTTTCACATAAGTCACACAATACCCGTAGTATAAAATAGAGTGATCATTCTTTAAGAAAACTAAAACTCTTACCTTTGTAAAATCAAGTAACAACATTATTTTCCAAACGCCCAAGTTTGCCTAATTTCAAATGTTCACGCTTTTATTTTAGAAAGGTTTCTACTTCATAGTCTTATTCATTTAAGAATATAATTCTCTTTAAACAACTGAGAAACATAAGCCTTATATGTGAGTAGGATATTCTTGTTTATAACAATCTTTATTACAAAGAACATGATCTAGAAATATCATTTTGTCTCATCTTAGCTTCTACGCAGATGGAAGTTTCTACCGGTTTTAATAATACTTAATTGTTCAAAACATTTCTTTTATTAACGCCGCAGTTGGTTTGTCGATACACATCCCGATTTCCAAAATCAAGAAACGTTTTAAGCCGCTATACCTAACTTCCCATAAAGCTAGTATAACTCTTAAGTTCTCAAAACCAAGACATTTCTTTCAAAACGATTTCGTAAATCTTTCAAATACTTCAAGTTCTTTATAATCACACATCAAGCCGCTTATAAACAAATCATTTACCTTTTAAAGACCACAAAGTGTTTTCTTATCTACATAAAGTCGTTATAACCAACTTCCCATAAAGCCGTTATAACACTTTATGTTTTAAACCCATCGAATACATTTAGCACACGACGCCTACCGCACTACATAGTTCACACATATCATGCCAGAGAGATAGGAAGAGGTTCACATACCTCGCGACGACATCGACTAATAGCAAAATGCCCGAGTACTTCGCCGCCGGCCACTCCTTAAGCCACGCAGATCGCGCCACACGTAGTACATCCACCTATAAGGCCACAAGGCGCTTTATTAACATTTAGGTCTCATCGAGAACTTCTACGTAAAATTCAAAGACTCTCCCCGCAACAACAGAATCTCCTCCTCTATCGAGGCCTGGCCACCAAGCCAACCAGTGGGGTTTATACATCTAACCCTAACTGTACAATTCTACTCCACTGCACTACTACACAAGTCCATCAGAATACACCCTATGTAATTACAGTCAGCTTCTTCAGCTTAAGTCCAAGGACATTGCCACAAGCTATGTTCGCTATATATATATAGTATACTTCAACTATATACTCCTACAACATGTAATATCCAATTACAATAGGGACAAGATAATTACCTCGATAAGCCCATAATTATCCAAGTATAAAGTCGATCCCGGGCAATCGCTTAGCTCCAACTCCGAGCGCCCAACCCGCTCTAAACCACCCTTAGAAGTTCTAACTAACTTCTACACAATACTCCAACTGACTATGGAGATTTTCCTAGGTTACGGTTTTGTGGACTGACGGAAGTATAATAGTATTTTCTGGCTTTTCAGATAGGTATAACCTTAGAATACAACAAGGTATAGTGGCTAAGGTAATTGGGCATTATAACAATACTGAGAGTATTTCTATACCACAAAGTGGTATTATACGAAAGCAACTAGCAGTGTGGGGTACCCCACTACTAGCACCTCAAAGGAGTGGTGTCTACCCTCGGCCTACCCCACTAGGGGAGACTCTCGCCATGGGGAGGAGGGCTCTCGCCAAGACACCACACTAAGGGGGAAGGAAGAAGCTTTTCAAGACTTAGGCACTCAGGAATGAATTAGTCTTCCAAGGGAGTGGTATTTATAAGACAAGCCAAGGCCAACCAACGGCCAAGATCTAGCTATGTTAGGCAAGTGTAGGCCAAGATTCACCCATGTGTACCTAGCCAACTTGCACACAAAATATCTACCAAAAATATCTCCCACAAAGCCTTCCCAATCGCCCATCAGGCCGCCCACTTGTTTCCAATGCGAGGTGACACACGCCACCCTCCCGCTGGTCCAAAATGTTCCGCCTCTAAAAATCCGCAAAAATACTTAATGACATAGCCGAAATTCCCTACGAAAGTCGTGGAAAACGCTTTCATTTAAAAACGACTCTAACCAAAGTGTCAAGCACAAACATATTTCGCCCAAAGCGTGCCACACGGGGTGACACGTGTCGCTTCCGATTCGCCCAAAATATTTCGCCTTCCAAAATATCCAAAACGCCAAAATCTCAAAATCAAAGCTGCCCCACAAAATCAGAATTTCTCCCGTGGCCCCACGTGACCATTTTCAAAATAAAATTCCATAATTCTCTAATATTCCAGAAGTCCGAATACCAAACTGGGAATCCAATTCCCAAAACGAACCTTTTTCCTTCACAAAACCGAAACTTTTCCGTGGAAAAATCGCTCTTTCTTCCTTTCCAATCTTTCTCGTGATTCTCGCACGCACGCCCTCGCATACATACCCCGAACTACGGGTATAACATTCTTCCTTAGAAACATTCGCCCGAATGTTCCTTCTAAGTCTCAAAACGAACACGCGACAAGATAGTCTTCACTACTATACTTACTTAAACAATCCTCGCCACACCGCCACGTAAATACCCACGAAAATACTTACATCCAAGTCCACGAGGAAACACCTCTAACATCACCACAAATAATACTACTTTTGTCACTTTGTCGCGAGCCTTGTCCGACGACTCCAACAAATGGTACCGGCCGCACGCGATCACCGTCGTCAGACACTTGACTCTTACCACATTCTCGACACGGCCGCTTCAAAACTCGGGTTACTATCTCTAACGTGGTCATCATTAATCGGGAACATTCTCGACGGATCTTCGATACTTTCCTAACATAACAATACGAAGACCGGACGCCCTTCTTCCTAAGTCGGACGCAAGAATGCTAACATATAGGCAACCCGCCTATTCTTCACATGAACTCACCAAGGCCCAAAGTGACTCGCTAAGTTCCTTCGCTTTACAACTCGCCACACTCGTCCGGTGGTACTTTCAAGAAGACCGACCGCCAACTCAACTCTAAGCTGCCGCCGATTATCCGCACGATTCCTCCGAGCCGCCGTAACTTCTTCTAGACAAGCTTCACTATCCACATACCGGAACAAGCTCAACCAACTATCTCAACCCCGCCAACATCGAACCAATCGACCGCAACTTGCATTTCGCTTCTACAAGGCGCCACAAGACGACATCCGAACACCGAAATGGTAGCTTAAACACTTCAACCGAGACAACGATCTCACAACACCCTCAAATCAAAACACCGCCCGAGGGCGAACGCGATACGAGACTCACCGAAGTTCCTAGCCCCGCCGTACAAACTCCCAGAAGAGAAACACTGCACTGGCTCCACTGTCATAAGGTGAAGGTAGGCACCCTGCAACCTCACAACCTTTTCGTATAACATCAACATCGCCGAGGAACGACTCGACCAAGAACACGATAGTCGCTTCATCGCCCGACCACCGGTCGAACGATCCACGAACTTGCACGCTAAGCACCAAATACGGGCCTAACACCTCATGACCCTAACACAAAGAGGGACCACCACAACCGACCTCACCACTAAACCTACCGCTGGTTGACCCGACGTAGCCTCAACCCGACCCTGCAAGGCGCAAAATACCATTTCCCGTAGGAACAATCTTACTAACACGCTATTTAAAACCTAGCGGTCTTCTTAGCTCAACTACCCTCTTTCATTTCATACTACATGGACTTATCCCACTTAACATAGCTCACGGCACTATGCACTCCTATAAGGGTCAAACATAACACTACACCTTTCTCGAGACGGCCTTACCTCTAAGGTCTTTACGTATAACACTCTAAGGCTCACACCTTCTCTATCCCCAAAATCTTACTCTGCTAACCCACCATGATTCTAATCACAACTAACACACCGCTATCGTAACATAGCACTTAAGGTATACTCACCTTGAAAGTTACCAAGCGACTCACGCTTCCGAATTCTTCTCGCCCTCGTTAACCCGCCGATCTCTACGCTGCCACGCGCGCATAAGCCCGCATACGTGCCATGCTCAAGCCTAATCAAGGACTACTCTTGCACAACCTTCTCTTAGGTAGTCATCAAGACTCGCGATACATCGATGCTCTGCGTAGCCAAATCCATAGCTAGTAATGCGTTGTCTCGCAATCTATATTCTCGCTCTGGCCGTGGAACCGGCGTTCAAATATCGTGGACGCAGTAGAACCGCCACCATCGGTTAAACTCTGGGCCAGTGACGCCGCAGAATCCCCGAACGGCACTACCCTAGGTAATGATTGGGCCTCGCCCTCGCCATGCTTAAACTCGCCGCAGCCTCCTGGCCGCTTTGCCTCCCGGCTCTGCCGCCTACGCGAGGCATAACGATAAGTGGAAAGAATTTCGCCGAGGGTCCAACTTACAACACGCCTCTAAGGCACGCATCTCGAGTGAGAAGAATAGAACCCAATCCTAAATATCCTATAGCCTCCTCGACATTAGTGGCGCACAACACACCGATAATCAAGACTTCATCGATACGGCTCAGACACTTTCCGAGGATTAATCGCTTCGATACCACTTTTGTCACGACTAAATCGCCCGTGGATCGTGCCTTACCCCGCACCCTAGTGACACAACATCGAGTAATCACGAACATAAACAACAAATACGAGATAAATGTAAATATAAAACAATAATCAGGAAACTTGCCTTTTCGCATATATATAACCATCAACTCTTTTACAAATGAACAAATTTTAATCCTTTTACCAACCCCGCCACAACAAGATTACTGCACTTAAGAATGATACGATTCACAACGGCGATGGACAGGCCCCGCCAAACCCCGAATGTAAACACTTACTACGACAGGGACTATACCACCGATAAGCCTCCGAGAAACGGAGCTTCCCAAACGCCGAATCAGGACTCAGAGCTAGGATCAACGATCGATGTACCTCAACTCGCGCATGAACGCAGCCTCAAGGAGGTCAAGATAACAAAAATTTAGTATGTGAAACTAAAATAACATCAGAAATGAAATCATAGTAGTCTATACAAAGCAGAGACATGTATGATAACCAAACTACGCTCACCATAAATAAGCAATATGTCAAGTCGTGACTCACACCTCAAGTCATCACCAATTTAACAACGGGTCTCACGCCCACAACATCAATCGTGCCCGTGGAATACCTTCCTCACCGCCAGCTTTATGATATACAAGCACCAAGGAATACACATGAACACCGTGTCCCACTGTCCTAATAAAACTGCATGGTAAGGCACGTAAGGCATAGCCGACTACTAACACTCACCGTACTAACAAGCGTCATAAATCAGATTATAAGATCTCGCTCAGACCGCCACATGATCAAAGCCGCCACTTGCCCGCAGATCTAATGCGCGCGCTTAGTCTCGAACTTCCCGCACCCGCATAGGCCAATCTCATCGCCCGCATGAGGTATTCCCCGCATCGAGGGTAGCTACTCCCGATCGCCCCGACTTCGCACCGCACGCCACAAGCGACCGCATGCCCATAAAGGACGACACTAACCTCGAACTCTCGTAGCCCGCATAGGCCCTCAGACCCGCATGAGGTATTCTCGAATCACGGTCCTGCATCACCGAGTCTACCCCGCATCGGAGGGCGCTTAACCCCTAATCATCTCAAGAGATTTAACGCCACAATACTATCATAACGATCGATAGTTAATAAGCACAATCGCGGAAACCCCTTACACAAACATCACAAGATACTAACACACGTAGCATCCTAACACTTTTACTTATCAAAGCAACAAGAAAGTATTACAAGCTATCACAAACCAATACAATCAAGTTATTCACACAAGGTACTTTCTACTAACAAGTTCTGTATCTATCCCCAAAGTACTTCACACATTAAAATCTTAAAAAAGATCTGCTTTCTTTCACATAAGTCACACAATACCCGTAGTATAAAATAGAGTGATCATTCTTTAAGAAAACTAAAACTCTTACCTTTGTAAAATCAAGTAACAACATTATTTTCCAAACGCCCAAGTTTGCCTAATTTCAAATGTTCACGCTTCTTATTTTAGAAAGGTTTCATTCATAGTCTTATTCATTTAAGAATATAATTTCTTTAAACAACTGAGAAACATAAGCCTTATATGTGAGTAGATATTCTTGTTTATAACAATCTTTATTACAAAGAACATGATCTAGAAATATCATTTTGTCTCATCTTAGCTTCTATGCAGATGGAAGTTTCACCGGTTTTAATAATACTTAATTGTTCAAAACATTTCTTTTATTAACGCCGCAGTTGGTTTGTCGATACACATCCCGATTTCCAAAATCAAGAAAACGTTTTAAGCCGCTATACCTAACTTCCCATAAAGCTAGTATAACTCTTAAGTTCTCAAAACCAAGTATTACTTCTTTCAAAACGATTTCGTAAATCTTTGAAATACTTCAAGTTCTTTATAATCACACATCAAGCCGCTTATAAACAAATCATTTACCTTTTAAAGACCACAAAGTGTTTTCTTATCTACATAAAGTCGTTATAACCAACTTCCCATAAAGCCGTTATAACACTTTATGTTTTAAACCCATCGAATACATTTAGCACACGACGCTCACCGCATTACATAGTTCACACATATCATGCTAGAGAGATAGAAGAGGTTCACATACCTCGCGACGATTATCGACTAATAGCAAAATGCTCCGAGTACCTCGCCGCTTGCCACTCCTTAAGCCACGCAGATCGCGCCACACGTAGTACATCCACCTATAAGGCCACAAGGCGCTTTATTAACATTTAGGTCTCATCGCAGAACTTCTACGTAAAATTCGCAAAGACTCTCCCGCAACAACAGAAATCTCCTCCTCTATCGAGGCCGGCCACCAAGCCAACCGTGGGTTTATACATCTAACCCTAACTGTACAATTCTACTCCACTGCACTACTACACAAGTCTATCAGAATACACCCATGTAATTACAGCTCAGCTTCTTCAGCTTAAGTCCAAGGACATTGCCACAAGCTATGTTCGCTATATATATATAGTATACTTCAACTATATACTCCTACAACATGTAATATCCAATTACAATAGGACAAGATAATTACCTCGATAAGCCCATAATTATCCAAGTATAAAGTCGATCCCGGGCAATCGCTTAGCTCCAACTCCGAGCGCCCAACCCGCTCTAAACCACCCTTAGAAGTTCTAACCAACTTCTACACAATACTCCAACTGACTATGGAGATTTTCCTGTGGTTACTGCCAGGACTGACGGAAGTATAATAGTATTTTCTGGCTTTTCAGATAGGTATAACCTTAGAATACAACAAGGTATGTGGCTAAGGTAATTGGGCATTATAACAATACTGAGAGTATTTCTATACCACAAATGGTATTATACTAAAGCAACTAGCAGTGTGGGGTACCCCACTGGCTAGCACCTCAAAGGAGGGGTGTCTACCCTCTACTACCCCACTGTGGGGAGACTCTCGCTGGGGGAGGGAGGGGCTCGCCAAGACACCACACTAAGCGAAGAAGTTTTCAAGACTTAGGCAATCATGGAATGAATTAGTCTTCCAAGGAGGGTATTTATAAAGACAAGCCAAGGCCAACCAACGGCCAAGATCTAGCCTGTTAGGCAAGCAGGCCAAGATTCACCCATGTGTACCTAGCCAACTTGCACACAAAATATCTACCAAAAATATCTCCCACAAAGCCTTCCCAATCGCCCATCAGGCCGCCCACTTGCTTTCCAATGCGAGGGTGACACGCCACCCTCCCGCTGGTCCAAAATGTTCCGCCTCTAAAAATCCGCAAAAATACTTAATGACATAGCCGAAATTCCCTACGAAAGTCGTGGAAAACGCTTTCGCCGAAAAACGACTCTAACCGTGTCACAGACAAACATATTTCGCCCAAAGTGCCACACGGGGTGACACGTGTCGCCTCGATTCGCCCAAAATATTTCGCCTTCCAAAATATCCAAAACGCCAAAATCTCAAAATCAAAGCGGCCCTACAAAATCAGAATTTCTCCGTGGCCCCACGTGACCATTTTCAAAATAAAATTCCATAATTTCTAATATTCCAGAAGTCCGAATACCAAACTGGGAATCCACCCAAAACGAACCTTTTTCCTTCACAAAACCGAAACTTTTCCGTGGAAAATCGCTTCTTTCTTCCTTTCCAATCTTTCGTCAGATTCTCGCACGCACGCCCTCGCATACATACCTCGAACTACGGTATAACATCAACCTAATAAGACAAATTTCTACCGCACGATCTCGCAGAGAGAGAAGAATGGAAACTAATCCTAAATGTCCCGCACTCCTCGACATAGACGGTGCACAACACACCGATAATCAAGACTTACTGTACACGGCCCAGACACTTTCCGAGGACTAATCGCTCGATACCACTTTTGTCACGGCCCGACTGGCCGCGATCGCGCTTCTACCGGGCACCTGCTCGTGTATACATCGAGAATAGCAATGAACATACACAACATAAACACAGTGTAAACAATATAACAACACAAAGCAGCCGAGCAAGTGCCGCTTTCCATAATATAAACAAAGTCAAAAGTACAACTTTACAACTCGCCATGTACCCAACCACATATGTGAATACGCACTTAGAATAACAATCATATGGACAGGTTCTCGCCATACCTCGAATGTACATAATCTACAACATCAGGAAAGATCAGACTAAAGAAAGACAAGCCTCCGAGAACGGAGCTTCCGACGTTCGATAAGCCGATCCAAGAGCGAGGATCCACCACCGCTACCCTTCCTCGCAAGATGAACGCACCCCGAGGAAGGGGTCAAGACACAATATGTACTAAGTATGTAAACCGAAAGTACAGAATTACAACATAAGTTTAAAAGAAAGCCGAGACATGTATGATAACAAAATTACAAGACACAAAGGCCTTTACTAACAATGAGTACATCAAGAGAATACGCATAACATCACAATAGTAGCTTCGATCATATCACGGGTAGCGAACCCATAAAAACAGTGGTATAACGCCTCGGGTTCCTACCTCATTTATACTCTTACCCCGCGTGATATAACGCCTCGGGGTTTTGCCTCATTTATACTCTTACCCGCAAAGGTAATAAAACAGTGGTATAACGCCTGGGGTTTACCCTCATTTATACTCTTATCCCGGGAGATGGTATAACGCCTGGGGGTTTGCCTCACTTATACTCTTACCCTATCTCAACCTACATCATACAATAAATAAGCAAGTTAGAAATCCTCTAACTTCTTATTAGTCTTATTCGTCTACACTCTCATTTTAGTTTACTTAAGGCACTAACAGGTCTTTTATAAAAAATCCGGGAATTTAACCCAAAGTACTACGTACTTCAACCTTTTTAAAAATGACTCATTTTCATATAGAACTTCCAAGATACTATAAACCGTAGTATCAAGTCAAAATCTCTTTTCAAGACAAGTCACAATACCTTTAGAATTAAAGTAGGTTTCTAAATCGTTGACTTTTCTTATTAAAACCTTAGGCAATTGATACCTTAAAATCAATTTGCCTTTCATTAACACAAGCCATTTACCTTTGCATAAAGTCAATATAACCAACTCCCCATAAAGTCGTTATATTCACTTTATACCTTAGTCAAGTACATTTTCCTATCCAAGGGACTTATACGATTAAAACGACACAAGTATCACATACTTTAAATCCCTTCAAGTCCCTTAACTTTACTAAGACTTAAGGCATCCTTAATACTTTCAAAGAAGTGAGTTAACTTCCTAACTCACCCGACTTGGCATTTTATAAGGCTAGTAAGGAATGTCAAAGTCTCAGACGCTCACCGCACTATATACGCTAAACTAGTCATGCTCAAAAGATAGGAAAAGTTCTACATACCTCGTCAAACCACTTGCCAAGTACAAAGTCCCGCCCGTAGTATGTCAACCTATAATATTCACAATACGCCTATTAAAGCCTTACTTCAATCGTAGAATATTATGTTGTTAAGTCTCTATATTCTACGGAAAATCTGGACAAAGACCTCCTCCTTTGTTTTTACTCACTTTGCCACCTTTTTCAAGGCCGAAATACAATAACCAAACAGCCCCAATTGGCTCACAACAATATAGAAGGTAGTCCAATACAAATGAATAACCAAACAGCCCCAATTGGCTCACAACAATATAGAAGGTAGTCCAATACAAATGAATAACAAACTAATACAAACTACAGTCCAAATTCGGCCACCTTGAGTTCAACAATACTAATTCTTATCCAATTTCCATTTCAATAAAATTGGTAGCATAACATGATATCAAGTCGCATTTGATTATAATAACCATAATCTTTAAGTAAGTAACATGCGACGATTTCTAAAAACGACCAATTAGTAATCCCATTTTCAAGTGGCTTGTATAACATTTCGGATTTAGCTACAAACAATCCATAATACTTATAACTTCAACATATCAACTTCATGCTAGCAACAAGTAAAGGTAACAACAACAATATAATTATATAATCTTGTAACACCTTTAAAATACAAGATTATACCTTAACGATTTTTAATCCAATTCCAAATCTGAAGTCGCTCCTAGTAGTTTAGAGCCTCTCCAAGACACTTCAATCCGCTTGTTGAGACCCTTAGAACAACACCAACAATTATCCTTCAAAACTCCAAACAAAACCTAGAAAGACCATTAGGTTTTCGTTTTGCGACTAACCCGTAAACCATTTTTTCCAAGATTTTTCTATTGAGATGAGTTTACAATACACCTAAGAACCTTGGTTTAAAGTGGGGAGCTAAAAGAACAAGGAACAAATTTTCTTCTTCTTTTCCTTTAGAGAACCCGAGAGCTCCCTATTGAGTTCTTCAAATTTTGTGTGAAATTTCTCTAAGTGTTAGCTCTCTCTAGCACTACTAGTATTATATAGAGCAATGGAAGGTCAAGATATAAACAAATGTGAGGCTTGGATAAGCTCTTAGTAATTCAAGACTTATTGACCATATGACTTAGTCAAGATTGTCAAGCCACAACTTGCAAGACTTTAGTCATCCAAGACTTATGGTAAATGACCATTATGGCCTTGCCTAAATCGACCAAGGCATCAATAAGGGGGGGTGACACATGTCGCCCTCCCATTCGTCACAAAAAAACGTTTTCCGACAATTCCATAATTCCGATAAATTTTTACAAGTCTCAAATCTTAACACTTGTGAGTTCTTACTTACGTTCTTAAAACATGTCCTGAAATTACGGGGTGTAACAATAGTAGTCTATATAAAGCAGGAGACATGTATGATAACCAAGCTACAGTTCACAATAAATAAGCAGTCATGTCAAGTCAGGGACTCACGCCCTCAAAGTCATCACTCAAATATAACTATGGGTCTCACGCCCACAACATCAATCATGCCCGTGGAACACCTTCCTCACTGCCAGCCTATGATATAAAAGCACCAAGGAATACACACGAACACCGTGTCCCAATTGTGTTATAATAAAACCGCACGGGTAAGTACGAAGGCATAACCGACTACTAAAACCTACGCATAACAATGCCATAAAATCAGATCACGAGGTCTTTCTAAACCGCGCCATATGATCGCAGCCACTCGCCTCAGATCAATGCGCACAAACTCGAACTTCCCGCAGCCCCGCATAGGCCACACTCATAGGCCCGCATGAGGTATTCCTCGCATCGAGGGTAGCTACTCCCTAAGATCGCCCCGACTCGTGGTCCACATGGCCACATGCACCGCATGGCCATATAGACCGCACACTAACTGAACTCTCGTAGCCCGCATAGCCACCGACCCGCATGAGGTATCTCGAATCATGCACACTGCATCGCCCGAGGTACCCCGCATCGGAGGGCAGCTTAACCCCCGGTATAACATGTCAAGAGGTGAGTGGTACAATACTAACATAACGGCTTATCATTAAACAACATAAGCACAATCAAGGGAAACCCCTTACACAAACATCACAAGATACTAACACACGTAGCATCCTAACATGTTTACTTATCAAATCAACAAGAAAGTAATACAAGGCTATCACCAACCAACATAGTCAAGTTATTCACACAAGGTACTTTCTATTTCATGTCAACAAGTTTGGGTTTTTGTCCCCAAAGTACCTCATACATTAATTCTTTAAAAGATCCGCTTTTTCACAAAAGTCACAAAATACCCGTGAGTATAAAAATAGAGTGACTATCTTTTAAGTAAACCAAAACACTTTCCTTTGTAAAATCAAGTAACAACATTCTTTCCAAACGCTCAAGTTTGCCTAATTTCAAATGTTCAAGTTTCTCATTTTCAAAGGTTTCAGAGTTCATAGTCTTAATCACTTAATAATATAATTCTCTTTAAAACAATTTGAGAAACATATGCCTTATGCATGTAGTAGGTTATTCTTGTTCATAACAATCTTGTTAAAGCAAATTCGATCTGAAGTGTAATATCATTTTGTCTCATCTTAGCTTCTATGTTTTGAGGTTTCATCGGTTTTTAATAATACTTAATTAGTCAATACATTTCTTTATTAGCGCAGTTGGTTTGTTCGATACTTATTCTCAATTCTGAAATCCATACAAGGCTTTCATAAAACAATTAAGTAAACCGTTCCTTTTTTCACTCTTAAGTCGTTATACCTAACTTCCCATAAAGCTAGTATAACTCTTAAGGTTTTTAAAACCAAGTATTACTCTTCTTTCAAAAACGATTCTTAATTCCTTTGAAATACTTCAGATTCTTATTATTTAGACTCAAGTCAAAAGACATCGAAGTAAAACCACATTCAGTTAACACACGTACGTCTAGCGTACTATATATATTCTTTTCAAAATATCATGCTCAAAAGGATAGGAAGAATCACATACCTCGCGACGATTATCGACAATTAGCAAAACGCTCCACCGCTATAACCCGGCTAGCCTTGTCCACCTTTCAAGTAGAACATGCTACTCGCAGTAACTTTCAACCTATAAAGGCCATATACGCCTATCAACGCCTAGACTACTCAGAGAATATTCTAAGCAGAGGGTTATCTATTCTACGGAAAAATCAAAAGACTTCCTACCACAAACTACACAAGTTCATCAGAATACAAATTCCCATGTAAGTACAGCCAATCTTCTTCTATAATCTTCTTCGATGTGATTTCAATTCAATTCTCTTCTCTTATACCATCCTTCTATATATCTTATACTCATTCCTATACAACTACAAGATGTAATTTCCAATTACAATAGAAGGACAAGAGTATTTACCTCGATAAGCCCAAAATTATCCAAGTTTAAACGTCGATCATGCGCAACGCTTAGCTCCTACTGGTGCTCCAACCCGCCCAAACAACCCTTAAAAGTTCTACGCAACTTCTTCTTAATACTTCAACCAATTATGAAGATTTTCCTTAGTGGTTTCGCTTCAGGATCAAGGGAAGTATAGTAGTATTTCGGCTTTAGTATAGGGTAACCTCGAATACTACAAGGTATAAGGCTAAGGTATTTTGAATAGTAACAATACTGGAGAGTATTTTTCTACCATGTGGGGTATTTTACGAGAACAACACTCAAGAGGGGGTACTTTCTGGCTAGCACCACTAGAAAAGTGGTATTTCTACCAAAGGCCTCACAGCGGAGGAGGAGCTCTGGACGAGAGCTACTCTGGGGGAGATGGATTTTCAAGACTTAGAAATGGATGGACGAAGAAGTCTTCAACTGGGGTATTTATAGGACTTTCAATGGCCAAGATTAAGGCAAGTTGAGGTGTGGATTTGCCCAAGTGCACCCTAGCCATCTACTCCACAAATCACTCCAAACATCGACCCATGGTTTAGGCCACAAAATCATGCCAAGATCGCCACGGTTCCGCCCACTGAGGGTGACAAGTGTCGCCTCTCGTTGGTCCAAAATATTTTATCTCTCGGAAAAATCCGCAAAAATAATAAATGTCGCAACCGTAATTTTCCTTCGCAAGTTTTGGAATACGCTTTTTAAAACAATTCTTTTCTGTAGTTGTGCACAAATTTCGCCCCTTGCCTAACTTAAGGCTTAACTCAGACGCACGTCCTCACGTACATACTCTAGAAATACGGGGTATAACATTCTCCCCTCCTTAGAAACATTCGTCCCGAATGTTCCTTCTAAGTTTCAAAACATACATGCGCCAGTATAGTCTTCACTACTATACTTATGAAAACGATCACGCCACACCTGGCCATAAAATAACACACGCGCAAATACTTAATCCAAGTCCACAAGGAATCACCTCTATTACCATAAAAGCTCCCACCCAAGGTCTAAAAGACACTCTCTTCGCACCTTCATTTCACAAAAGAAATGATCACTTCTATTCTCTTACCACATGCTCGCTTCTTCCTCATCGGTCGCACTTCTCCTCGCACACTCAACTCTTTCTCACAACTTACCACATTTCTATTATTGCTTCGCCTAAAATCTCCGGGTTACTATCTCCAACTTGGTCATCATTAATCGAACACTGACGGATCTCCGATACTTTTCCAACATAGCAACATAAAAGATCGGACGCCACCGAACTCCAAGTGCCGACGCCGATCATCCACACGACTTCGCTGACTCGAGCCGCCAATAACCTCTCCCGGATAAGCTTCACCCTATCTACATCCTCAATCAATGGCATGAGCCAACAATCAGATCTTGCCAACATCGAACCAATCGATCACAACCTACACTACCGCTTCTACAAGGCGCCATAAGGCGACATCCGAATATCAAATGGTAGCTATAAACACTCTCAACAGAGGCAAAATCCTCACACTCCCCCGAAATCCAAACACCGCCCGAGGGTGAATGCGACATCGAGACTCACCCGAAGTTCCTAACCTCGCCAGAAATCACACACCCGATCCTGCTCAGGATCGGCGCCTCTACCCGGGCACCCTTCTACCTTAACCACTAAGTAAATCATGGAAATGAAATAACACCTTTTTTTTTTTTTCTTTAAAACCAATCAGACGCAAGGCAAAGCCGATAAGGCCGCCATGTAATATACATAATAAAAGACACTACAATGTACATGAGTCCAATCCTACATATGAATACTGCACTCTAAGAGTTTTATCAAATACGACGACAAGGCCCCGCCAGCATCCATAATCAGATACAAAGCCCAGATCAAAAACTTATACCAAAAAGATAACTCCCAATGTAAGGAGCTATCCAAAACTCGAGCAGGTCCTACACCGCCGATCACCAAACAACAGACCTAAACTCATGCAGATGTAACGCAGCTTCGGGCGAGGTCAAGACAAGAATGTACTGGCATGTGAACAAGTACCGTGAATAAAATCATAATACTAAACAAACAGAGACATGTCTGATAGCCAACCTACAAGACATAACACATAAGCAAATATATCAAGTCGTGGACGCAATTCTCAAAGTCACTACTCAAATATAACTATGGGTCTCACGCCCATAATATCAATCATGCCCGTGGAATCCTTCCTCACCGCCACTCCACGATGTAATAACACCAATAAGGATACATGAACACCAAGTCCCACCCGTGTCCTAAATGCTCGTGGTCTCATGCCCCTAATCCCACATCGTAAAAGCATGACCATGTGGTAACACAACCAAATCCGGGACATATATGATAATCAAATTACAACACATTGTGCCTTACTAACAACGAGAGTAAACAAGAGTATCCTTACAATATAAAATAGAAAGCTCATGATCAAAACAGACCATCCGCTCGCAGATCATTTAACCATCCTACTCTGGACTATTTCACCCGCATAGGCCGCGTGGACCCGCATGAGGTATTCCTCGCACGGGACTATTTCACCCGCATAAGCCCTTACGACTCGCATTTAGGTATTCTCGTGATAGGTCGGAACCGCCCGCACGGGACTATTTCACCCGCATAAGTCCTTACGACCCGCACGCAGGTATTCCTCGTGATCGCGGGTAGCAATTCCACTAATCGTGAATGCCACAAACCCGGAATGACCCAAACGACCGATATACCAATAGCACACAACCGCTATTTCAAAGACACATAGGCAATTCTCAACTAAACAAGCCAGTACTTATCAAGGCACACATAGAATAATTCTCAATTAATCAAGCCAAAGTACTTATCAAGGCACACTTAGACAAATTCTCAATTTATCGTGCCAAAGTACTTATCAAGGCACAAATAGAATAATTTCATTTAATGTGCCAAAGTACTTATCGTGGCACAAATAGAATAATTTCAATTAACAAGCCAAAGTACTTATCAGTGGCACAAATAGAATAATTTCATTTAGCAAGCCAAAGTACTTATAAAGGCACCCTTAGACTAATTCTCAATTAATCAAGCCAAAGTACTTATCAAGGCACAAATAGAATAATTTCAATTAACAAGCCAAAGTACTTATCATAGCACACATAGAATAATTCTCATTTAACAAGCCAAAGTACTTATCAAGGCACTCTTAGACAAATTCTCAATTTATCAAGCCAAAGTACTAATCAAGGCATCACATAGAATTATTCTCAATTAAACAGTCAAAGTACTACGACGACATTCTTTTCAAAAGACTCTTTGTGTAAAATCTCAAGATACTAACACCGTAGTATCAAGGCATGTCTATTTTTCAAAGTAAGTTATTACGCTGCTTAGAAAACTCATTTCAAGGCTTGAAATCAAGTAACTTCAAATCTTCACAATCTAGGCAACTTATGCCCTTTAATCAAAAATAGACAACTTTCTAAACCTTCCATAAAGCCGTTATAACCAACTTCCCATAAAGCCGTTATAACCCTTTACGGTTTTAGACATATCCATTCCTTTTATAACCAAGAGACTTATACTATTAAAACCAAGTATCACATACTTAAAAATCAAGTTCTTAACTTTCAAAACACTTCAAGTCTCTTAATATATAGAAAACAAGTTTCTTCTACTTTTAAACCTCAAGTAACTCACTCCTTTAAAACAAGTTACTTCTCTTAAATCATGTCATTTCTCCTCTTTAAAACAATTAAGTAAACCACTCTTTTGACTTCTAAAGTCATTATAATGACCTTTAGGATTTGGGACTAAGGCACTAGTCCAAAGGATTTGGAAACCACTTCCTTTTCAAGACTCTATGTACTTTAAGTAAAATACTTTCACTTTTAAGAATCCAAACTTCACTAAGAAAATGGATTTTACAACTTACAATTTAAACATCAAAGTACAATCATGGAAGTACATAACAAATTATATTCTAGGCAATCCAAATACAACCAAGGAACGGATCATTTACGAGTAGAACATACTTTCTTAATCTTAAGGAATCACGCTGTAAAGGAGATAGTTCACATACCTTTCGCTAATATCCACAAGCTGTCGAATACGCTGCACGTAGAAGTTGTCAACCTATAATGGTCACAACAAGACTATCAACTTCTAGCCTCTAACGTAGAATACTAAGTATACGCCTCTAATTCTACGGAAAATCGGGCAAAGACTTCCTTTGTTTCTACTCACTTTGCCACCTTTCAAGGCCGAATACAATAACCAAACACGCCACATTTAAGGCTCCAAACAACAACCAACCAAAGGGATTACACGCCTTACAATACGTGTAAAATTCCGCCCCACAATTCATACAAAGTAGTTCCATAATTAAAGCCATTCTCGGCCAACTACAAACTAACAATTCAAAGTCTTTTCCAATCCTTTTTCAAATTTCAAGTTCTAAGGTCTAACATGTTATATAGTCTAAACAACTTCAACAACTACACTTTCCTTCTTTATACAACATGCGACGCTTAAACTAATAATCGACTTGAATTGTAATCTAAAGGCTAAACATGCTAGTTTTCGGATTAGGGTTCCAATAGCCAATATAATAATCAAACTTCGTAATATATAACTTATGCTTACTAATAACCATAGCTACAATAAATAAGTAAACTTAATTGCTAAAACGACAAAATTTATACCTTTCAAAGCCCTTAAAATTTCCAAGATTCAAAGTCGCGCCTTAGCAATTCTTAGCTCCTTTCCTTAGGTTGAAATCCGCTCCAAGCACTCCTAGAGGCCTACAAGAACCCATCTTCAAGTTCCAACTTCAAAGTCAAGAACTCCTTAGTTTCCGCCATGACTAACGTGAAAACTCCGCTTTTCAAATCTTTCTATTGAGATATCCTTACAACACTCTTAGGACATCAAGTTAAATTCTTGGTGCTAATGGATCAAAACTACAAAAATTTCATGTGAGAGCTTAGCCAAACCCGAGAGGTCTCCTTTGAAAAACAAGGGTTCTCTAAAATTTCTAAGTGTAAATGAGCTAGTCTTGCACTAGTAGTAACCTTATAAAACACAATGGAGGGTTTAGATGTCCATAAATGTGAGGTTAGACGGGTTTCACTGATCAAGCCTAGTGGACAAGTTGACTCACAACAATATCAAGCTTAGAAGACTTATCATCTACATAGGTCAAATGACCATAACACCCTTGCAATATTTCGTTCAACACCACATGTGGGAGTGCCACGTGTCGCCTCTCATTCGCCCATAAAATTCAGAACCTCATGGCCCCACAAAAATGTAAAATTTCTAAAGTGGCCCCACGTGACCAAATCCGTGAAAAATAAATTTCCATAGTGTTAATAAGTTCCATACTTTACAAATATTGTCTTTGAGAATCCAATTCTCAACAACGAGCATTTTTCCTTTCCGTCGTCCTAAGATTTTCCGCTTAAAACAATTCTTCCTTTCGCACTAATTTCCAAGTCTTGTTTCTTCGCATTCTCTTATACATGTTCTGACTTACTGGTGTAACAAAACCTCCGCACAAAAAGAAATAGCCGCAAACCTGGCTCCACTTTCTCACATAAGGTGAAAGTAGGCACCCTGCGCCTTTACAACCTTCCCCGATATATAACATCTCGCATAACCTCTCACGAGTAAATGCCTTGATCGAAAGACAAGACGGGCTGACCTCATCGCCCGACTTTGGTCTAACGCACTCACGAACTCGCACGATGGTTAACTACACTGGCCTAATACTCGCGATCCCACCACCGCGACCACTCGAATCGACCCTACCCCAAACCGCCGCGGGTCGACCCGCGACACGGACTCAACCCGACCCACTTCGCGCCAAGCTCTTGTTCCCGATCCTAACAATCTCACTAATCAAGTTACGAAACCTAGTGGTCATTCTAGCTCAACTACCCTCTTTCATTTCACACTACTCGTGACTTATCACACAAACATATCTCACGGTACTATGCACCCGATAAGTGGTCAAACATAAAAATATAAATCTTTTACTCGAGATGGCCTAGCCTCTAAGGTCTCCACGTATAACATTCTAAGGCTCACACTTTCCCTATCCCCAATCTTACCCTTTTAACTAACCATGATTTCTAATCACAATTAACACAACGCTATCTCGAACATAACACTTAAGATATACTCATCTTATCACACATACAAATCTCTGAGGGTTAAGGATATACCAGATTCATCGCTTTCACTACCATTTGTCGTTCTAATCAATCTCGCCGGGCGATAGCTAGGAAATGTGATTTAACTAGCCGCGATCCCGGCGCCGAGTCTCTACATCCGCGCCACCTCCTCGGACAATTTCTCGCAAATGGCCCGCTGGCCGCAAGCAAAACAAGCCGCCGGTTAAGTACGACACACCCATAATGACACTTACCACAACGCCACACCGAAAGGTGGCCTCCTCGCTAACACCCTTCCTCTCCGAACCGCTGAATCAGAATCGATCCGTAGGCCGAGTACTCCTACTTGCATCCTCATACTAGACACCTTTCGACATACGGCCTCGACGGCCGCAGTAAAACAAGCACCAACAAAAGATGACATTGCCCGACGACGCCGCCATACTGGAACACCGAGGAAAATCAACCCTACCGCTAGAACCTACGATAGCCGAACCGTAAGCCCCGAGCTCACCAACTCCTCGCATACCCCGAACGCCCCGTCCGCGGAGGACCACTCAGATCGGGCGGAGGCGCATAACCAGCTCGCTGGAAGGTCCGCCGAAAGTTACCAAAGCGACCTCGCTGCTCGCCTCTTCTCACGACTCGTTAACCTGCCGATCCCACGTTTCTGGCCGCAAGATAAGCTCAGACGCAGCCATGCTCATGCCGATCAAGAGCTACTTTGCACAACCTCTCTTAGATACTCATCAAGACTCGTGATAAATCGGTACATAATATATTTTCTCGTTGCTAAATCCATAGCTAGTAATGTGGTCGCCTCTTTCAAGTCCATACTTTCGCCATCGCTCGTGGAACCAAGGTTCAAATATCATGGCCGCAGAGGAATCGCCGCCGCGCTTAGACTCAGCTGGATCGCGCTGCCGCAGTAACTCCCCGAACGAAGAACCACCCTGTGTGATGATTGGGCATGTTCCTCAGAACCTCTCAGGTTTACTCGCAGCCTCCTGATGCCTTGCCCTTCGGGCCCGGTTACCTTACGCGAGGCATAATCGTAAAGGAAAGGAATTACGTTAGAGGGTCCAACTTATAACATGCCTTCTAAGGCATGATCTCAGAGTGAGAAGAATGGAAACTAATCCTAAATATCCTATAGCCTCTCGACATCGCGTGGTGCACAACACACCGATAATCAAGACTCTACTAGATACGGCCTATAGACACTTTCCGAGGATTAATCGCTTCGATACCACTTTTGTCACGACTGCCTGCCCGTTCGGATCGTGCCTTACCCTGCACCCAAGTAGACATACATCGTAATAATCAATAATATAAAACAAGACATGAAATAATATGAAGTGAAAAACGCTGATTCGAGAAAATTGCCCTTTCTAAGATATATATAAACAAAAACTTGAACTCAACAGCTATATCCTTTACAAACTCTCGCCACGACAAGCATTACTGCACTTAAGAATGATATAACAACAATGGCGGACAGTGGCTCGCCATACCCCGAATGTAAGTACTACAACGACATGTGACTATACCACCGATAAGCCTCCGAGAAACGGGGCTTCCCAAAACGCCGAATCGTGATCCTAAGAGCGAGGATCGACGATCGCGTACTTCTACCGCAGATGAACGCAGCTTCAAGCGAGGTTAGTACAACAGTACCAAGTATGTGAAATCAAAATATCAGAAATGAAATCATAGTAGTCTATATAAAACAGAGACATGTATGATAACCAAGCTACAATTCACAATAAATAAGCAAGAATGTCAAGTCGTGACTCACGCCTCAAAGTCATCACTCAAATATAACTACGGGTCTCACGCCCACAACATCAATCATGCCCGTGGAACACCTTCCTCACCGCCAGCCTATGATATAAAAGCACCAAGGAATACACATGAACACCGTGTCCCACTGTTATAATAAAACCGCACGGTAAGTACGGCATAACCGACTACTAAAACCTACGCATCAACAATGCCATAAAATCAGATCACGAGGTCTTTCTAAACCGCGCCATATGATCGGCCGCCACTCGCCTCGATCAATGTGCGCCACAACCGGAACTTCCCGCAGCTCCACATAGGCCACACTCATAGGCCCGCATGAGGTATTCTCCGCATCGAGGGTAGCTACTCCCCGGTATCGTCCTGGACCCGTGGTCCGCATGGCCACATAGACCGCATGGCCATATATACCGCACACTAACCTGGAACTCTCAGAGCCCGCATAGGCCACCGACCCGCATGAGGTATCTCAATCATAGTCACATTGCATCACCCGAGGTACCCCGTGACGGAGGCGCCTAACCCCAGATATATGTCAAGAGGAGAGTGGTACAATACTAACATAACGGCTTATCGTTAAACAACATAAGCACAATCAAGGGAAACCCCTTACACAAACATCACAAGATACTAACACACGTAGCATCCTAACATGTTTACTTATCAAATCAACAAGAAAGTAATACAAAGCTATCACCAACCAACATAGTCAAGTTATTCACACAAGGTACTTTCTATTTCTTGTCAACAAGTTTGGGTTTTTGTCCCCAAAGTACTTCATACATTAATTCTTTAAAAGATCCGTTTCTTTCACAAAAGTCACAAAATACCCGTAGTATAAAAATAGAGTGACTATCTTTTTAAGTAAACCAAAACACTTCCCTTTGTAAAATCAAGTAACAACATTCTTTTCTAAACATTCAAGTTTGCCTAATTTCAAATGTTCAAGTTTCTCATTTTCGAAAGGTTTCGTAGTTCATAGTCTTAATCACTTAATAATATAATTCTCTTTTAAAACAATTTGAGAAACATATGCCTTATGTGTGAGTAGGTTATTCTTGTTCATAACAATCTTGTTAAAGCAACTCGATCTAGGAAATGTAATATCATTTTGTCTCATCTTAGCTTCTATGCAGATGGAGGTTTCTACCGGTTTTAATAATACTTAATTAGTCAATACATTTCTTTATTAGCGCCGCAGTTGGTTTGTTCGATACTTATTCTCAATTCAAATCCATACAAGGCTTTCATAAAACAGCTTAAGTAAACTGCCTTTTTTCACTCTTAAGTCGTTATACCTAACTTCCCATAAAGCTAGTATAACTCTTAAGCTTTTAAAACCAAGTATTACTCTTCTTTCAAAACGATTCTTAATTCTTTTGAAATACTTCAAATTCTTATTATTTAGACTCAAGTCAAAAGACATCAAGTAAAACCACATTCGCTTAACACACGCACGCTCATCGCATTATATATATTCTTTTCAAAATATCATGCTCAAGAGGATAGGAAGAATCACATACCTCGACGATTATCGATAATTAGCAAAACGCCCAACGCTTATAACCCGGCTAGCCTTGTCCACCTTTCAAGCAGAACATGCTACTCGCAGTAACTTTCAACCTATAAAGGCCATATACGCCTATCAACGCCTAGACTACTCAGAATATTCTAAGCAGGGTTCTCTATTCTACTAAAAATCGGGCAAAGACTTCCTACCACAACTACACAAGTTTCATCAGAAATACAAATTCCATGTAAGTATAGTTCAATCTTCTTCTATAATCTTCTTCTGATGTGATTTCAATTCAATTCTCTTCTCTTTTACCATCCTTCTATATATCTTTTACTCATTCCTATACAACTACAGTATGTAATTTCCAATTACAATAGAAGGACAAGAGTATTTACCTCGATAAGCCCAAAATTATCCAAGTTTAAATGTCGATCCTGAGCAACGTTTAGCTCCTACTCTGGGTGCTCCAACCCACTCCAAACAACCCTTAGAAGTTCTACGCAACTTCTTCTTAATACTTCAACCAATTATGAAGATTTTCCTTAGGGTTTCGTTTTGTGACTGAAGGGAAGTATAGTAGTATTTCTGGGCTTTTAGTATAGGGGTAACCTTGGAATACTACAAGGTATAAGGCTAAGGTATTTTGGAATAGTAACAATACTTGGAGAGTATTTTTCTACCAAGGGGGTATTTTACGAGAACAACACTCAAGAGGGGGTATTTTACGAGAACAACACTCAAGAGTGGGGTATTTTACGAGAACAACACTCAAGAGGGGGTACTTTCTGGCTAGCACCACTAGAAAAGTGGGTATTTCTCACCAAAGGCCTCACAAAGGGGGAGGGGGAGCTCTTGGACGAGAGCTACTCTAAGGGGGAGAGGGATTTTCAAGACTTAGAAAGTGTGGAGTGGATGAAGAAGTCTTCAACTAAGGGGGGGTATTTATAGGACTTTCAATGGCCAAGATTAAGGCAAGTGGAGGGAAAGTGGAGGGTGTGGATTTGCCCAAGTGCACCCTAGCCATCTACTCCACAAATCACTCCAAACATTGACCCATGGTTTAGGCCACAAAATCATGCCAAGATCGGCCATGGTTCCGCCCACTTGAGGGTGACAAGTGTCTCCCTCTCGTTGGTCCAAAATATTTTATCTCTCGGAAAAAATCCGCAAAAATAATAAATGTCGCAACCGTAATTTTCCCTTCGCAAGTTTTGGAAAATGTTTCGTCGGAAAACAATTATTTTCGGTAGTTGTGCACAAATTTTGTCCCTTGCCTAACTTAAGGCTTAAACTTTTATACGTACGTCCTCACGTACATACTCTGCAAATACGGGGTATAACAATATCCGCAGTGCAGGAGCCGAACTCATGGCAGACGCTGGTTAGAGTTGCTGAAAGATTATGACGTTGATATTCTATACCATCCGGGAAAGCCAACGAAGTTGCCGATGCTTTGAGTCGAGATCGACGGGAGCCCGCCGAGGTACATCCAGAGGACAGATACGGTCCGCCGATCCACCAACAAGCGAGCCTCGGGGTTCGATTGATCGATAACGACGATAATGGGTACGGGTTCGCGAGGTCATGAGTCTTACATCGTTGATGAGGTGAAAAGGCGACAGTTTGAGGACCTAGTGTTGGTACGGTATCGAGATTCAGCTCTTCGAGAGGAGAAGAGTCTATTCGAGGTAGCGCCTGATGGGGTGCTAAGATTTGAGGGCCGCAGTGTTCCCGATGTGACAGACTTCACAAGCAGATTGGTGAGGCACACGTCGTTATTCCATTCATCCGTGGTCAACCAAGATGTACCATGACCTCGATGTTTGTATTGGTGGATAGCCCAAGAGGACGGCGTGTTTTGTTGCACAAGATCCTATTTGCCGCCAGGTCAAGGTCGAGCACCGAGGCCCATGGATTATTGCAGCTATCGAGATTCGACTGGAAGCCGGAGGTGATCAACATGGACTTTGTTACAGTGGTTACCTCGCACTCAGAGGAAGCACGACTCCATTTGGGTTATTGTTGACAGTCGACAAAATCAGCCCATTTCCTTCCAACAGACGACGCTTACCGAGGACTACGCCAGATTGTACATCGAGAGATTGCGAGGTCGCACGTGTCCCTGTCGATTATATCGATAGAGGAGCCCACGACGCTAACTTCGAGGTCTTTCCGGCGGGATTAGGGACACAGGTGAGTCTCAGTACAACATTTCATCCTCAGACTGACGGGCAGGCAGAGCGTACTATCCATACACTTGAGGATATGCTGCGAGCCTGCGTGATTGATTTCAGGGGTAGCTGGGAGGATCATTTGCCTCTTGTGGAGTTTTCTTATAACAACAGCTACCATTCCAGTATACAGATGGCGCCATACGAGGCTTTATGTTACACCTCGTATTTCCAGGACATGTTTATAAGAACGTACGTATGAACTAAAAAATGATAAGATTTGAGACTAGTATAAATTTATCGGAATTATGGAAATGTCGGGAAACGATATATTATGATTTAATCTGAGGGCTTACACGTGTCACCCTCCCTTAAGTTAGTCTTGGGCAATTTAGTCATGGACTAAATGGTCATTTGACCCAAAGCTAGATGATCAAGTCTTGCAAAGTCCAAGCTTGACATAATTGACTAAGTCAAAGAGCCCAACTTGGCTTGATATTTAATTCCATTCATCCAAGCCACCCATATGTTTAAATCTAGACCCTCCAATGTTTTATATATTCATCCACATTGCAAGACAAGTTCCATACTTAGAAAAATTTCCAAGAATATTGTGCTACACCTTAAGGTGCTCTCGCCAAGCTCACCTCCAAGAAGAAAAAATTCATTATGGTTCAATAATCCTACACTTTAAACCCAGTTGCTAAGGGTATTGTAAGAGTATCTCAACAGAAAGATCCCTAAAAAGATTGTTTTCGTATTAGTCGCAAGGTGAAAACCTAGTTGCTTTCCTAGGTTTTGACTGGAAGTTTCAAGGAAGTTGTTTGCTATATTCTAGTGGTCTCTGCCGGATTGAAGTGTCAAGAAGAGGCTCTAAGTTACTAAGGAGCGACTTTGGATTTGAAGTTGATTAAGACTGTTGAGGTAACAATCTTGTCCTCTTAAAGTGTTACAAGATTATATATCGTTGTTAGCCTTACATTTTACTAGCATGAAGTATGTGTAGTGAAGATTGATAAGTGTTATGGATTGTTGTAGTTTAAATCAAATGACATATGCCATTTAAGTTGGATTACAATTTGGTTGTTAATTAGAATTGTCGACGTTACCTACTCGAGGATTATAGTAGTTATAATCGATCGCGACTTGATATCATGTCATGCTAACAACTTGGATTGAAAAGGAAATTGATAAGAATTGGTATTGTTGTATCCCAAGATTGCCGGATTTACACTTGTTGTTGTATTAGTTTGATATCAATCGTGGGCGGAATTTTACACGCCTAGTAGGCGGTAATCCCCATTATTAATTGCATTGTTGGGCCTTAAACGTGGCATGTTTGGTTATTGAATTCGCCTTGAAAAAGGTGGAAAAGTATGTAGAAACAAAGGAAGTGATGTCCGATTTTCCGTAGAATTTAGTGACTTAGCACTAGAATATTCTACGTCATAAGAAGTTAATGGACGACATGCCATTATACGTCAAGTACTAAGTATAGCGATTCTACTCAAGGATGGAATAGCTATCAAGGTGGAAGTACTTTGGAGCATTTTGCTACTTGTCGATAATCATCGCGAGGTATGTGAACCTCTTCCTTCCTTTGGCATGATTCTATGTATGAAATATACACGTAGTAGTATTTCATGATTCCGCCTACTCTAGAAGTTAAGAGGTAGTTATGTTGATTTACTCTATGTAAAAGCTACGCCTAAGAAATCCTAAGTTCTTACCAAGTCTTACGGGGACGCTGGTAAGAGTCGTTAGAAGTATTCGAGTCGAGTTGACTTGGCTAATTTACTGCATCTAACGAGAATAAGTATCGAACAAGTCATCGCAGCTAATAAAGGAAAATGTAATGACAATTAATTATATTAAAACAAGTAGAATTCTCCATCTGCATAGAAGCTAAGATAAGACAAAAATGTATTACATTTTCTAGATCATGGCTACTTGAATAAGATCGTTATAAATAAGTATAACTTATTCACAACGCACCAAAGTATATGTTACTTAATTTAAAAGAGTTTACATATGAAGTTTTTAAGACTTTGAACCTTGAATTCTTAAAAGGTTAAGAAACTTTATTTTTCAAGTTATGGGACTTGATTTCTTTTCTTTTTTTTTTTTTTTTTTTTTAGGTAAATGCAAATATTATTATTTTTCAAGTTATGGGACTTGATTTCTAAAGGAAGAAATGACTTGATTTAAAAGTATAGAATACTTGATTTGGAAAGTATTGATTTCTTGTCATTCTAAAGTTAAGAAACTTGTTTTCTTAAAAGTTAAGGGACTTGAAGTATTTTGAAAGCTATGTGATTTGATTTGAAAGTATAAGTCTCTTGGTTATAAAAGGAATGAATTTGTTTAAGACATAAAGAGTTATAACGGCTTTATGGGAAGTTGGTTATAACAACTTTACGGAAGATTAAAAGAATGGTTTTCTTCAGTAATGTAAGCAAAGAAATGATTTGAAATAAAGAAGGCAAATTGTTTTAAAGGTACCAATTGCTTAAGGTTTTAAGAAAGAAGTCACTTGATTTAGAAGCAGTAAATGTATTTCTAAAAAGGTATTGTGACTTGTCTTGAAAGGTAGATATGACTTGATACTACGCTTGTTAGTATCCGGAGGTTTTATTTGAAAAAAGTCTTTCTAAAGCGAGTAGAGGTGCGAGTACGTCGGGTTAAATTTCTGATTTTATATGACATTATCGCGCCCCGTAAACGGGTCGGCAAGATACCTTACGGGAAGACTATATGACATTATTGCATCCCGTAAACGGGTCGGGCAAAGATACCTTTACGGGCGCACTATATGACATTATCGCATCCCGTAAACGGGCCGGCAAAGATACCTTTACGGGCGACTATATGACATTATCACGCCCCGTAAACGGGCCGGCAAAGATACCTTTATGGGCAGACTATTTGACTTTATCGCGTCCTAGATTGGGCCGGGCAGTATAGACGTCCCTCCATAAAGGGCCGGATTATTTTAGGTAAGGTAAGTAAGTTATATGGTAGTGAACTTGATGATTTTCCTAAGTATGTACGTAAGAAAGTGACTATAACTTTTATTGAAAAAAATGGGAAAAGATAATAAGGTACGATTAAGTTCACGAGATGGTAATGACATGGTAGGTTCAAGTATTTACCCTTTTATACTTACCTCATGCTTTTATACGATATGTTTTGTTTATCAGACCTTATTTCCGCTCCATATTCTGCACTGTTTATCGACTTCTTCTGGCCGCTTATGCCCGCAGTATTAGGTACATTGTGGTGATCCTCGCTTCAGATCTCTGTCAGCTGGGGAATAAGCTCCATTTACTCCGAGGCTTATCATTTGGTACTTTCTTCGAGGTTGTAGATTCACGTATATTCGTGGTACGGGCCCCGCCCCGCCACCGTTGTTATGTTATAACTCTGAGGTCTGTAGTCACATATCGCGGGTCGCTTTGTAAAGGTGCGAGGCAACCGCTTTGCCAGAGCATGATGTCCGTGAAGGTAGCTATCCGCTAACTCGTTGTTTTATTTCGTTGTTTTATTTTATAAGTTTCATGTATGTTCCATTGATTATCTCTCGATGTATACTGTAGCGGTGCCTGTGTAGGCACCGCCATGCGCCCGGTCGGTCGTGACACTTTATACGGGCGAAATGTAGGTCGCCGATCGTGGTTCGACGCGGCGAGGTGCGCTTAGTTGGCCTGCATTTGGTTCAGCAGATCGTGGATAAGGTGAAGCTTATCCAGAGACCGTTAGCACTCGATTCGGCAGGTCATACGCGGATAATCGGCGTCAAGATTTGGAGTTTCGTGCACGATCGTCTTCGCGTGTCACCCATTGGCGGTGTGATGAGATTCGAAAGAATGGGAAACTTAGCCCAAGGTACATCGGGCCCTACCGTATCGTCCCGCCGAGTAGGCAAGGTTGCCTATGAGTCGGATCTCGCCATCGAGTTATAGGCGTACATCCGGCCTTCCATGTTTCTATGTCATGAAGTGTATCGAGATCCAAATGAGTTTTCCCGCTAGTGAGGTCCAGTGTGACAGAGGTTATCGTATGAGAGTCCCATAGCGATACCGATCGCTGTGTCAAAGCGATCGCGACTGGACGTGGCTTCCACAAAGTCTTGTGGAGGAATGATAACCGATGAGATGACTCGGGAAGCGGACGAGACACGCTGAGGAAGTATCCTCACTTATTCCTACACCTTCGTGTAATTCATCTTCCCTTACTTTTCAAGTTTTAATCAAGTATTTCTTTGCTTAAATGCTATTATGTGGCCACGTGTGGCATTATTGGTACGTCGGGGTCGTGAAAGGAAACTATGTCGCTAATTATAAGTTTAACTCCAAAGAACATTCGGACGAATGTTTCTGGGGAAGAATGTTACACCCCGTATTTACAGTGACATGTTTTAAGAACGCACGTAAGAACTCGTAAATGTTAAGATTTGAGACTTGTAAAAATTTATCTAATTATGAAATTGTCTAAAAAGTAATATCAGGATTTAACGGGATGTACACGCGTCACCCCCTTATGTTGTCTTGGACGGATTGAAAGATGGACAAAAGGGTCATTTGACCTTGTTAGGAAGACAAGTCTTGCAACTTGAAGAGCTTGAGAAAATTGACTTGGTCAACGGGACCACAAGTCTTGATATTTAATAGAAACTCATCCAAGCCTCACATTTGTACCCATCTCGACCTCCATCGAACTATATAGTAGTACTAGTAGCAAGACTAAGTTCAACACTTAGAAAAATTTCAAGAATTTCAAGAACTCCAAGAGCTAGTTTCGTTCATGCTCCATAAGAAAGAATTTTTTTGTTTCATGTCCATTAAGCTCCACACTTTAAACCAAGGTTCATGAGTGTATTGTAAGTGTATCTCAATAGAAAATCCCGGAAAAAGATAGTTTTCGTTAGTCGCAAGATGAAAACCTAGTTGCTTTTCTAGGTTTTGTTTAAAGATTGAAGGAAAGTTGTTTGTGTTGTTCTAAGGGTCCAAGTAGCGGATCGTTGTCTGTAAGAGGCTCTAAGTTGCTAAGAAGCGACTTCGGATTCAAGTTGACTAAGAATCGCTGAGGTAATAATCTTGCCTCTTAAGTGTTACAAGATTATATATTGTTGTTAGCCTTACATGTTTGCTAGCATGAAATATATGTGTTGAAGTTTTATAAGTATTATGGATTGATTGTAGCCTTAAATCCGAAATGTCATTTAAGCCACGTAAGTCGGATTACAATTTGGTCGCTTATTAGAATCGTCGACGTTACTTACTTCAAGATTATAGTAGTTATAATCGATCATGACTTGATATCATGTTATGCTAACAACTTGTATTGAAAAGGAAATTGATAAGAATTGGTATTGTTGTATCTCAATGTAGCCGAATTGGCCTAGTAGGTGTATTAGTTTGATATCTTTTGTGGGCGGAATTTTACACGCCTAGTAGTGCGGTAATCCTCATTGTTAATTACATTGATTGGGCCTTAAATGCGGCGTGTTTGATTATTGAATTCGCCTTGAAAAAGGTGGCAAAGTATGTAGAAACAAAGGAGGTGTCATTCCGATTTTCCGTAGAATTTAGTGACTTTACACTTATAATATTCTATGTTTGAAGTAAGACGTTAATAGACGATTGTGGACATTATAGGTTGGCATACTACGCGGATATCAGACGCGCAGTGGTTTGACCCAAGAGGTATGTAGAACTTTCCTATCTTCGAGCATGACTAGTTGCACGATATAGTACTGCAGACGACAAGACCTCGATATCCTTTACTAGTTTTATGAATAGCTGTTGGGTGAGTTAGAGATTAACTCACCTCTTTAAAAGATACGATGTCTTAAGTTTTTAAAGTTAAGGGACTCAAGAGTTTTAAAGTATGTGATATTTGTTTCGCTTTAAACGATAAGTCCCTTCGATAGGAAATTGTATCATTAAGGTATAAAGTTAATATAACGACTTTATGGGAAGTTGGTTATATTAGCTTTATGGAAAGATAAACGAGGATAAACGACTTGTTTTAATGAAAGGAAATTTGGTTTTAAAGCATCAATTGCCTAAGGTTTTATGAGAAAAGAAGTCACTTGATTTAGAAGCCTAATTTTATTTCTAAAAGTATCATGACTTGTCTTGAAAAGTAATTGTGACTTGATACTACGCTTATTAGTATCTTGGAAGTTTTATACGAAAAAAAGTCATTTTTAAAAGAGTGGAAGTATGTAGTACTTGGGTTAAATTTCTGGATTTTTATAAAAGACATGTTAGTGCCTTAAGTAAACTAAAATGAGAGCGTATATGAACAAGAATAATAAGAAGTTAGGGGATTTCTTAACTTGATTATATATAGTATGATAAGCCAGTAGTGCTTATGTTATGTATGATAGCGCTTTGTGCAAGTGGTATATTATTCATTACGGTCATTCCCTGTTTGTGGCATTTGCATATTCCGTGGATTTGCTACCCACGATGCGGCGAATACCTCACGCGAGTCCGTAAGGGCTTACGCGGGTGAAATAGTCCCACGCAGCGGTACAGCCTATGCGAGGAATACCTCACGCGAGTCCGTATGCGGCTTACGCGGTGAAATAGTCCCATGCGAGGAATACCTCACGCGGTCCACACGACCTACGCGGTGAAATAGTCCTGCGAGTAGGATGGCTTAATGACATCGCGGCGGTGGTCCCGCTTGATCGCGAGTGTTATACCGTGATTTCCGCAGTATGTACGTAAGTGGAATACGCATAAAAAGTCTAGCCTTAAAGTTTAGGCAAAACGATTTTTTAGGCACAACTCACAAAACTAATAGTTTTCCGACAAAACGCTTCCACAACTTTCGTAGGTAAATTCGCCATGCCATTTCTAATTTTTATGGATTTTTCCGAGAGACGAAACATTTTGATCAACGGAGGGCTTACACTTGTCACCTCCAATCGATGGATTTGAAATCGCCCATTTGGACGATTCGGGCTGTGAGGAACACATTTTTGTGCTCAGGCACAAGTCGCGAGTTGGTAGGATATTTGTGTATAGTTAATCCTCACCCTACACTTGCCTTGCACTTGTCTAAATCTTCGCCATTGGTCCACTTCTTGACCTATAAATACTCCCTTAAGACGTAAGAGTTCTTCATCCACAAATTACTTTCCAAGTCTTGAAAATCCTCCCTTCTCCCTTTGTTAGCCATTTCTGTCCAAGCCCTCTTCCCCTCTAGCCTAAGTGGCCTTGCCGAATACTCCCCCCTAGCCTAGCCAAAAATCTACCCCCCTCCCTTGGTAGAAAAGTTACCTTCTTGTATCGTTATAATGCCCAAAATACCCTAGCCCAAATACCTTAGTACTTAGTAGAAGTTGTGAAGAACTTCTAAGGTTCTGAGCATACAACTTAGAGCAAAACCTGCTCAAAGCGCCACTTTTCTAGATATTATCGGGCTTACCGAGGTAATAATCCTAACCTCTTTGTATTAGAGAATGCATACTCGTAGAAGTATAAGAATAAGTATTAATCACTTAGAAGGGTTTAAAAGAAGAATAATCAAATCAGATTTACATAGGACTGCTTTTCACAAGAGACTTATATAGCTCACCTGCAGGAAGTGCTGCCCGACTTACCGTAGAATTATGAACCCCGCTTAGAATGACCTTCAGAGTAGTCTTTGATAGATATCCGTGACTATTATAGGTCGACTCTTCAGGCGCACATATTCAACTCGGTGGTTTTCACGGAAGGTATGTGATTCTTCCTAAAGCATGATATTTTACAATATATATAGTACGGTAGACGCATACGTGTGTTAACTAAAATATAACGACGGCAATGTCTTTGACTTAAGCTCGAATAATACTTACAGAATGCCTCACCGCTTAAGCCCTAATAACACTTACTAAGAATGCCTCACCGCTTAAGCCCTAATAATAAAGATCCAAAGCATTTTTAAAGAATATCAATCTTTTTAATGTAAGAAGACTAATTGGTTTTAAATGAAGCTTAAGAGTTATACTAACCTTATGGGAGGTTAAGTATAACCACTTAAGATTGATAAAAGAAACAATTTGCCATGTGTTTATAAATGACTTATATTGAATCGTGAAAAGAATAATAAGATGGTTTGTAGACACGATATGATGCTATGTGTGTTAGTGTCTTGTAACGCTTTGTGAAAAAGAGTATTCTGTTGTGATTATGTTGTTTAAAGATAAGTCATATGTTAGTATACTATCACTCTCCTCTCGAGACGATACCGGGTTGTCGCCTCCGACGCGGGTAGACTCGCGTCCGGGACCATGATTCGAGAATACCTACGCGGTCCGTGGGGCCTACGCGAGCTACGAGAGTTCCGTGTTAGTATGCGGGTTATACCTCACGCGTCTATGCGCCATGCGCGACAACGAGTCCAGGACGACGCCGAGGAGTAGCTACCTCGACGGGTTATACCTCACGCGCCCACGCAGTGGCCTACGCGACTCGAGTTCAGATTAGGCTTGCAGAACGATGATACGGGCGAGTGGCCCTGCTTCGATCATTCGCAGCCTAGACAAGACCTATTACGCTTACCTATTGTTGCTCTTGTTTAGGATGACACCACGTATGCTTTCTCGTTGTTTCACACATATTTGTAAACCGGTTTTAAAATGATATGTTTTCATTTAAGTACTTTACGCTGCATACTTAGTACCGTTGTAATCGACTCCTTCGGGGCCGCGCTCATGCCGCAGTAAGGGCAAGCAGTGCTAGATCCGCATCCTTAGGATCTCTACGCTGTGCCGAGCTCCATCTCTTCCGAGGCTCTACTTTTGGTATGATCTCCTGTGTAGATAGTTTTGTATGCCAGTGGTATGGCGGGCCCCGTCCCGCCATAGTTGTATATTTCAGAGGTCTGTAGTCATGTTGTACAAAGGTTTGATGTAATCGCTAAACCATGTTTATATATATATATATGCCGAAAGGCGATGTTTTCTCACATAAATCGTGGTCTTATTTTATAAATCGTTTCATGTCTTGCTTTATATTTCCGCCGATTACTCGATGTATGACTACTGGGTGCCCAGAAGGCACTACCACGCCCCTAACGGTCGTGACAAAAGTGGTATCGTGAGCGCTTAATCTCTGAAAGTGTCTATGCATCGTATCTAGTAGAGTTCGATTATCTGTGTCGCGCACCACACCAATAATCGTGAGGCTATAGGATATTTAGGATTGGTTTCATTCTTCTCATTCCGAGATCGTGCTTTAGAGTCAGGTTATAGGTCGACCTCTAACGATTCCTTTCCCAGAATGCTTATGCTCCACGAAAGGCAACCCGCCCGTATGGCAAGGCAAATGAGGAGTCGCTAGCAGACACCCAGAGTCACGAGGGCTCGTGCCCGGGCCTATACCAGACGGCGAGTTCTATGACGCCGCCCCAAAGAGACCACAGCATCCACACCTCCCGCCCCACACCGGGCGGAGGAGTTAGGGTACAAGGAGACGGCCTAGCCTTGGCTAAAGTCAGGCCCGACACGAGGAGAGGCCGACGCGCAGCCTGGGCCACCCAGCCCACTGCACTGTTCACCCGAGGCAGAGAGTTCGAGGCTACGAGACTTCGAGTCAGAGCCACGGAGTTTTACGGGTCGAGGCCGAGGATGATCCGCAGGAGTTCATCCGCCGCCTTCAGAGGATTTTGAGAGTGATCGTGGCGCCGAGACCGAGTCCGTGATCTTGGTTCACATAGTCGCGTGATACCGCCGATTGGTTTGATTCACGGAGTTATCCCGGGAGAGCACGCCCCCGCCTACTGGGATGAGTTCTCGAGGCTTTCTCACTCACTTCTTGCCTCCACAGACGGCGAGGGCGCGGCCGATAGATTTTTACCGCCGAGGCAGAGGACGACCGCCGTGGAGTACAATGTCGAGTTTGATTCATCGCTCGATATGTCCCAAAGATTGCAGCAGATATGAGGATAGGGTGCACCGCTATGTCACCGCCAGACGACTATACGGCCGAGTCACGTAAGGGGTTTTCCACCGTATGGACATTACCCGCACGCAGCTCACGCCTGATGCGGCGAGCACAGAGGTCGACGAGCCGATGCATGCCAGCAGGTTAAGGCCGTGACGAGGGTCTTCTCGTGGTTATCGTGGTGGCGGCCTCGCAAGAAGCCTAGATTCGCACCACCACCAGAGCACTCGCACCGCCCTCAAGACAAACAGAGTTTTCGAGGGCGCATCGGCCCTGTGGCTTGACGCCCGCAGTAGCAGAGGTATCGCCGACGACCACCCCAGCCGTGGCCGACGCGTGATCCCATTACGGAAGTGTGGTACTACTTTTGAGCTTGTTACGCCAGGCTGCAGGTCACTTTCGGCGGATCGTCCGACCGGGGCGCTACGGTGGTAGGGCTCACCTTCGTGTTCGCTGCCGCTTCATCATCTCCTACGCTTATCGCCCGAGGCGTGGTGCTCGCGGGTCGCCAGGTCGCGGCAGCAGGTCGTGGCTCGTCCCGCCTAGCGGTCCTCGTAACCGCATTTATGCTTTGTCCACCGACAGATCGTGAGGCCTCACCGATGTCGCCACTGTACCTTATCGGGCTCGGGTTTGACGTATGCTTTGATAGATCCGGTTCTACTGGCCCCATATATCTCCCTTGTCGCTAGTAGGATGTGGATGTAGCCCGAGTCCATAGACCTTTCGAGGTAGCTACGCCAAATGGGTGATTCGGTAGCTCTACGGTATATGTAGCTTGTCCCGTGACCATTTACGCCGCCGACCAGCCGACTTGATAGAGTCGAGATGATTGACTTCGACGTGATTATGGGACGGATTGGCTAGCTTCTGCTACGCCAACGTGGACCGCAGAGAGAGTAGTACGGTTCCAGCTCGGCGAGCCATTGTCGAGCGGGAGGAGCACCAGACGCCGAGGTAGGTTTATTTCCTACCTCGCTAGGAAGACGGTGCGGCGGTATATCTACCATCTCGCTCGGTGTTTGATAATCGGCCGCGTACCAGATTTTCGCCGGGCCAAAGAGTCGCGAGTTCCCGCACGCAGCCTGCATTTACCTCCGTATCCTCCCGAGAGGAGATCGAGTTTTGTATTGACATATTGCCGATACTCGCCTATTTCCGCTCCGCCATACGTAACGGCACCGCCGAGCCGAGAGAGTCAAGGACCACCGAGGGATTTGGCCGGAGAAGCGGCTTCATTAGGCCCGCGTTTCCCGGGGCGCCAGATTGTTCGTGAAGAAGAAGAACGACGCCGCGCATGTGTGTTGATTACAGTACCAACAAGGTGACCATTAAGAATGTATACCCTTCCTGTGATTGATGATTTGTTCGACCACTGGCGCGAGATGTTTCTCCAAGATTGATCCGTCGCTATCATCGTTCGTGTCGAGAGGCGGATGTCCCTAGGATCGCATTCCGACCCGACGCATTACGAGTTCGTGGTCATATCTTTGGTTGACCAATGCTCCGCCAGATTCATGGATTTGATGAACCGAGTGTTCAAACCATTTTGGACACGCTTGTGATAGTGTTCATCGATGATATCTTCGTTTATTCTCGCCAGAGCAGAGCACGCGAGCATTCGGCGACCGTGGCCGGCGCTTCTCCAGATCGCAGCTGTACGCCAAGTTTTCCAAACGTGAGTTTTGCTGACTTCAGCGGGCGCTTGGGCATATTGTCGGGCCGACGGCATTCGAGTGGATACGCCAAGATCGGCGCAGACTTGGCCTAGACCTACTACTCCGGCAGAGGTTCGCAGCTCGGGCCGCAGTTATTATCGGCGTTCGTGGAGAAGTTTGCTTATCTCGCACCATTGACTAGCCGACTCGTATGGCGCAAGTTCCAGTGGATCGATGTCAGGAGCGTGGTTTCCGCTGTCGAAAGAGAGATTGACGATCGCCTCGCTCTTACTTTCCGCAGGTCCGCATGGTTATGTCGGTATCGCGACGCGCCGTGCATCGGGTTGGGATGTGTTGACGCAAGATGGCAGTGGTTATAGCATACGCATCCCGACACCGAGGAAACACGAGAGAACTACCCCACCCATGATTCGAGTCGCACCGTGATTCACGCCAAGATCTGTGAGGCACTATTTGTACGGGTTCACGTGGATATTTATACGCACCACAAGAGCCTCCAAAGATATCTTCACCGCAGGAGCCGAACTTACGATGCAGACTGGTTAGAGTTGCTTAAGGATTACGATGTTAATATCCCGTACCACCCAAGGCCAATGCCAGGCGCACGCCTTAGTCGTAGTCGACGGGAGCCCATCGACGTGCAATGCAGAGAGGGACATGGTTCGTGATTTGCATCGCTTAGCGAGCCTCGTGTCCGCTTGATTGATTCTCGATAGCAGCTGGGTTAGAGTTCGCGAGGTTGCCGCAGTCTTCCATCGCCGGCGAGGCGAAGAGGCAACAGCTCGAGGATCCACTTTGATTCGATATCGCGATACGCCTCTTCGCGAGGGCGGTCCTTGAGGTAGCACCACGGGGTGCTAAGGTTTGAGGGCGCATCAGGTGTTCCAGATGTTTCGTGACTTCGCAACAGGTGTTCTCGGGGGAAGCACACAAGGCTACTTCATCCATCCGGTCGACCAAGATGTACCACGACCTTAGATCCGTATCAGCGGACGGCTTCAAGAGAGACGCTGCAGAGTTCGTAGCTCGCCCGTGTTGTCGCAGTGAAGGCAGAGCACCGCAGGCCCGTGGTTTGTTACGCATTTATCGAGATCCCGACCGAAGTGGGAGGTAATCAACATGGACTTCATCACAGGATTACCTCGCACTCGCAGGAGACATGATTCTATACGGGTTATCGCCGACAGTCGACGAAATCAGCCCACTTTCTTCCCGTCAGACGACTTTTTCTACCGAGGATTATGCCGCACTTTACATCCGAGAGATCGCCGATCGCATGGAGTCCCTACTTCGATCATATCGCATGTGGAGCCCGCCACGCTAACTTCTCGAGGTCCTTCCAGGGTTTAGGGACGCAGTGAGCCCGAGTAATCGCATTTCATCCACGCATGCACGGACAGCAGAGCGCACCATCCGCACTTCGAGGATATGCCGCGAGCCCGTGTTATTGACTTCGCGGTAGTTGGGAGGATCATTTGCCTCTAGTTGAGTTCGCAGATAATAATAGCTACCACCCAAAGATTCGACGGCGCCTTACGAGGCCTTGTACGGAGGAAGTGCAGATCGCCTATAGGTTGGTTCGACGTGGGCGAGGTGCATGCAGGGGACCAGACGGTGCACAGCAGTGGATAAGGCGGTTTATCCGAGAGCGCTATCGACACCGTAGTCGATGTAAGTCGATGCAGATCATCGCCGCCGACATCCGAGTTCGCAGCTGATGATTGGGTTTTTCTCACGCCACCCACGGCGGTGTGATGAGATTCGGAAGAAGGGGAAACTCACCAGGTACATCGGGCCGCTTCGCATTGTCCGCAGGTAGGCGTGGCTGCTCTATGAGTTGATCCGCCGTCCGATCCGGAGGCAAGGCATCCGGTTTTTCACGATCTACGCCGGCGAGATGATCGGATCCATCTAGTGGTACACCCGATTGACGATGTCCGTGTGACCGAGGGGTTATCGATGAGGAGATTCCCATAGCGATAGTCGATCGTCGTTAGCGCCCGCGACGTAAGGACGGCTTCCACAAAGTCTGCGGCGAACGAGCTCGTGAGGAGATGACGGGAAGCCGGCGAGGACACGAGGCGTATATCCTCACCTATTCCCCACACCTCCGTAATTCACTTTCCTACTTGTAAATTTTCGCTATCGCTTCGCCAAGTGTTGTTCTCTCGCGGTCCGTGTGTGGCATTTGCAAATCGCCTGCTATAAGAATCTTATCGTTAATCGTTTTGGGAAGGAACATTCGATTTAATGTTTCGGGGGAGAATGTTATACCCTATATTTCCGCAGTATGTACGTAGTGGAATACGCATAAAAAGTCTAGCCTTAAAGTTTAGGCAAAACGCTTTTTTAGGCACAACTCACAAAACGAATAGTTTTCCGACAAAACGCTTCCACGCTTTCGTAGGTAAATTCCGCCATGCCATTTCTAATTTTTGGATTTTTCCGAGAGACTAAACATTTTGATCAACGGAGGGCTTACACTTGTCACCCTCCAATTGATGGATTTGAAATCGCCCATTTGGACGATTTGGCCAGAGGAACACGCTTGTGCCTTGTGCACAAGTCAAGGAGTTGGTAGGATATTTGTGTATAGTTAATCCTCACCCTACACTTGCCTTGCACTTGTCTAAATTCGCCGCTGGTTGGCCACTTCTTGACCTATAAATACTTCTTAAGACGAAGAGTTCTTCATCCACAAATTACTTTCCAAGTCTTGAAAATCCTCCTTCTCCCTTTGTTAGCCATTTCGCCCAAGCCCTCTTCCCCTCTAGCCTAAGTGGCCTTTGGCCGAATACCCCCTAGCCTAGCCAAAAATCTACCCCCTCCCTTGGTAGAAAAGTTACCTTCTTGTATCGTTATAATGCCCAAAATACCCTAGCCCAAATACCTTAGTACTTAGTAGAAGTTGGAAGAACTTCTAAGGTTCTTGAGCATACAACTTAGAGCAAAACCTGCTCAGCGCGACTTTTCTAGATATTATCGGGCTTACCGAGGTAATAATCCTAACCTCTTTGTATTAGAGAATGCATACCGTAGAAGTATAAGAATAAGTATTAATCACTTAGAAGGGTTTAAAAGAAGAATAATCAAATCAGATTTACATAGACTGTTTCACAGAGACTTATATAGCTCACCTGCAGGGAAGTGCTGCCCGACTTACCAGAGAATTATGAACCCCGCTTAGAATGACCTTCGCAGTAGTAGTCTTTGATAGATATTCGTGACTATTATAGGTCGACTCTCGCGCACATATTCAACTTCAAGTGTGGTTTTCACGGTATGTATGTGATTCTTCCTAAAGCATGATATTTTACAATATATATAGTACTGCAGACGCATACGTGTTAACTAAAATATAACTACGGCAATGTCTTTGACTTAAGCTCAATAATACTTACTAAGAATGCCTCACGGCTTAAGCTCAATAACACTTACAGAATGCCTCACTACTTAAGCCCGAATAATAAAGATCTCAAAGCATTTTTAAAGAATATCGAATCTTTTTTATGTACAAGACTAATTGGTTTTAAACGTAGCTTAAGAGTTATACTAACCTTATGGGAGGTTACATAACCACTTAAGATTGATAAAAGAAACAGCTTGTCTATGTGTTTATAACAGACTTATATTGAATCGTGAAAAGAATAATAAGATGGTTTGTAGACACGATATGATGCTACGTGTGTTAGTGTCTTGTAACGCTTGTGAAAAAGAGTATTCTTGTCAGGATTATGTTGTTTAAAGATGTCGTTATGTTAGTATACTATCACTCTCATCTTGAGACGATACCGGTTAAGCCGCCCGACGCGGGTAGACTCAAAGTGTCCGGGACCATGATTCGAGAATACCTCACGCGGGTCCAGGGGCCTAGCGCGAGCTACGAGAGTTCCGTGTTAGTATGCTGGGTTATACCTCACGCGTCTATGTGGCCATGCGACAACGAGTCCAGACGACGCCGAGGAGTAGCTACCGACGCGGGTTATACCTCACGCGCCCACGCGAGTGGCTCATGCGACCGAGTTCAGATTAGGCTTGCACGATGATACGGGCGAGTGGCCCTGCTTTCGATCATTCGCAGCCTAGACAAGACCTATTACGCTACCTATTGTTGCTCTTGTTCAGGATGTATACCACGTGCTTCTCGGTTGTTTCACACATATTTGTAAACCGGTTTTAAAATGATATGTTTTCATTTAAGTACTTTACGCCGCATACTTAGTACCTGTTGTAATCGACTCTCCTGGGCCGCGCTCATGCCGCAGTAAGGGCAAGCAGTGCTAGATCCGCATCCTTAGGATCTCTACGCTGGCGCTGAGCTCCATCTCTTCCGAGGCTCTACTTTTGGTATGATCTCCGTTGTAGATAGTTTTGTACAGTGGTATGGCGGCCCCGTCCCGCCATAGTTGTATATTTCCTCAGAGGTTCAGAGTCATGTTGTACAAAGGTTTGATGTAATCGCTAAACCATGTTTATATATATATATTCCGAAAGGCGATGTTTTATCACATAAAATGTGTCTTATTTTATAAACTGTTTCATGTCTTTCTTTATATTTCCTGACACTGATGTATGACTACTGGGTGCTCCCTAGAGGCACAACACTGCCCGAACGGGTCGTGATGAGCTTTCTATTTTTATGTTGTAAGTATACTCCTATTTACTCATCATTGTTAGTAAGGCACAGTACTATAATTTGATTATCATACATGCCTCCGCTTTGTTTTAAACTTATGATGTAATTACAGATTTTCCGCTTTAGATACTTAGTACATATTGTGTATCGAATTCTTCCTGGGGTGCGCTCACGCCGCAGGTGGTAAGGTGTGATGGATCCTCATTCTTAGGATCACTTATCAGACGTCAGAAGCTCCATTTCTCCGGAGGCTTGTCATTTTGGTACAGTCTTTCCCTGATGTTGTAGATTTATGTACATTCAGGGGTATGGCGGGGCCCTATCCCGCCACAGTTGTTATTCCTAGAGGTCTGTAGTCACATTTTGTGGTTTGGGATGTGAAAACCGAGTTGTACAGTTTTGATTTTGATTATGCATATTTTATGGAAGGCGGCCTTATCGGCTAGCCTGTGATGTTATTGTATAAACATGTTTTTATATTGTGTATATTCCGCTGCTATTCTCTGATGTATATCAACGGGTGCCTGTAGGGCACCGCATGCCCTGTGGTCGGGTCGTGACACTTATTATCTTTTCCCATTTTTACATAAAAGTTATAGTCACGCTCTACGCATATGCTTAGGAAAAACCGCAAGTTCATTACCATATAACTTACTTACTCGCATAACATAATCCGCCTTTACGAGGACGCCATACCGTCCGCCCAATCTGGGACGCGATAAAGTCACATAAGTCTGCCCATAGAGGTATACTGCCCGGCCCATTTCTGGGACGCGATAATGTCATATAGTCTGCCCATACAGGTATATCGCCCGCCCATTTCGACGCGATAATATCATATAGTCCGCCCATAAAGGTATACTGCTCGCCCATTTCGATGCGATAATGTCATATAGTTCGCCCATAAAGGTATACTACCCGCCCATTTCGGACGCGATAATGTCATATAGTCTGCCCATAAAGGTATACTGCCCGACCCATTTCTGGGACGCGATAATGTCATATAGTCTGCCCATAAAGGTATACTGCCCGGCCCATTTCTGGGATGCGATAATGTCATATAGTCTGCCCATAAAGGTATACTGCCTGGCCCATTTCTGGGATGCGATAATGTCATATAAAATCCGGGAATTTAACCCAATGTACTACGTACCTCTACTCCTTTAAAATGACTCTTTTTCAAATAAAACTTCCAAGATACTAATAACCGTAGTATCAAGTCATATCTACTTTTCAAGACAAGTCACAATACTTTTTAGAAATATATTTATAGGCTTCTAAATCAAGAGACTTCTTTCTTTAAAACCTTAAACAATTGATACATTTAAAACAATTTGCCCTTCTTTATTTCAAATCATTTCTTTGCTTACCCATCAAGAAAACCATTCTTTTAATCTTCCATAAAACTGTTATAACCAACTTCCCATAAAGTCGTTATAACTCTTTATGTCTTAGACAAATTCATTCCTTTTATAACCAAGAGACTTATACTTTCAAATCAAATCACATAGCTTTCAAAATACTTCAAGTCTCTTAACTTTTAAGAAAACAAGTTTCTTAACTTTAGAATGGCAAGAAATCAATACTTTCCAAATCAAGTATTCTATACTTTTAAATCAATTAATTTCTTCCTTTAAGAATCAAGTCCCATAACTTGAAAAATAAAGTCCCTTAACCTTTTAAAAATTTGAGGTTCATAGTCTTAAAACTTCATACGTAAATTCTTATAAATTAAATAACATATACTTTGGTGCCAGAATAAGTTATATTTATTTATAACGATCTTAATCAAGTAGCCATGATCTAGAAAATGTAATACAATTTTGTCTTATCTTAGTTTCTATGCAGATGGAGAATTCTACTCATTTTAACTTAATTGATTGTCATTACATTTTCCTTTATTAACGCCGCAAAGGGCTTGTTCGATACTTATTCTCATTTGTGCCGTAACTTAGCCAAGTCAACTTGGCTCTAAATACCTCCTAACGACTCTTACCAACATCCCCCATAAGACTTGGTAAGAACTTAGGATGACTTAGACATAACCTTTACGTAGAGAAAATCAACATACATACCTCTTAACTTCTAAGAGTAGAAGGAATCATGAAATAGTACTACATGTATATTCCATACATAGAATCATGTCAAAAGAAGGAAGAGGTTCACATACCTCGCGACGATTATCGACAAATAGCAAAATGCTCCAAAGTACTTCAACCTTTATAGCTATTCCATCCTTCAAGTAGAATACGCTATACTTAGTACTTCAACCTATAATGGCCATAATACGTTCATTAACCTCTAGCTTCGAACGTAGAATATTCTAAGTGCTAAGTCACTAAATTCTACGGAAAATCGGACAGCACTTCCTTTATTTCTACATACTTTGCCACCTTTTTCAAGGCCGAATTCAATAACCAAACACGCCACATTTAAGGCTCAACAATGTAGTTAACAATAGGGGATTACACGCCTACAAGACGTGTAAAATTCCGCCCCACAATTATACGAAACTAGTTCCAATATTTAAAGCCATTCTCGGCTAACATAAACAACAACTCAAAGTCTTTCCCAATTCTTTTTCTATCCAACTTCTTAGGTCTAACATGTTATATAGTCATAAACAACTTAGAAATTATAACCACCTTAATCAACTCTTTAGATAACACGCATACTTACTCAAACTAGTAACTAATTTGAATTACAATCTTAAAGGTTAAATCATGCAACTTTCGGATTCCATCCAAATATTCCATAACACATATCATTCTTCATAATATAATCCACATGATCATTTCTAACTACTACAACATGAAATCTTGAATTATAATAGCAAGACGGAGATTATTACGTCCTTAAGCTCAAAATGATCCAAAACCTAAGTCCATCCTTAGCAACTCCAACTCTTTTCGATGTTCCAATCCGCTATTTGCAACCCTTGAAGCTTGTTAAAAACTCCTCTTCTATTTCCAACTTCAAAGTTGAAGAACACCTTGGTTTTGCTCATACTAACGAAAAACGCCGCTTTTTCCAAATATTTCTATTGAGATATCCTTACAATACCCCTAGGAACCTCAAGTTAAGGTCTTGTGAATATCGACAACAATTAAAAAATTCTTGTTCATAAATGCTCAAAGCCGAGCGCAATGTTTCAAGAACAAGTGTTCTTCAATTTTTTCTAAGTGTCATGGGCTAAGTCTTGCTACTTAGATGATATATAACACATCGGAGGGTCTAGATTACAACACATGTTAAAATCGATGAACGGGATCGCCGTGGCTCTCGACTTAGTCAACAATGTCAAGCTCTTAGCTTTCAAGACTTTCATTATCTAAACTTTGGTCAAATGACCATCATACCCTTGTCTCAATTCGTCCAAGACCATGTGGGGGTGCCACGTGTCACCCTCCCATTCGTCCATAAAATTTTGTAACCCTCGTGGGTCCCACAAAACGTAAAATTCCTCGTGTGGGCCCCACGTGACCAAATCCGTAAAATTAAATTTCCATAATGAAAATACATTCTATAATCCTCAATCAATGCATTTTGATAATCCAATTCTCCTCAACGAACATTTTTCCTTTCGTACCTTCTCTTAAACATGTCCTGGACTTACGGGGTGTAACAAATATCTTGGGGGTTTACCCCGCATTTATACTCATAAAACTAGCACCAATGGATATCATGAACAACATATACAAGTTAAGATAATCCTTGACTCTCATCATCATAAAATAAATAAACCATCATTTTAGCAAACCAAGACAATACCATGCCTTTCCTTTTTAACAAACCAAGACAATTTCCATGCCTTCCTTTTTAACAATTTAAAACACTTACCATTTAAGAAAGCCAAAGTACTATCAAGGCACAAGATAGAATGACTACAATTTAAGCAAGCCAAAGTACTATCAAGGCCTTAACACACCTTGCATCACTAAGGATTAAAGTCCATTTCGACATTGTACGTGAGCCGTACATTCACTTTATAAACTAAATTTCCATTTTAGAAAAATCCAAGTACTACATGTATCGTTAGGAAGTAGGATCCAATAAATGTATCATTTTTGTTACACCCCATAATTCCAGAACATGTCTAAGAGAATGTACGTAAAGAATCAGGACTTAAAATTTGAACGAAAGAAAAAGTTCTTATTTCTAAGGGAAAAATCTTTCAACCCTGAAAGAAAAAATGTTTGTCGGTAAGAATTGGGTTCTCAGAATTGTTATTTGATACTGATGGAATTTATCGGAACTATGGAATTTTATTTTCGGATTTGGACACGTAGGGCCCACCCGAGAAATTTTACGTTTTGTAGGGCCCACAAGGTTTCCGATATTTTGACCAATTATGGAAATTTTGGGAAACGAAATTTTATGGAAGAATGGGAGGGCGACACGTGTCACCCCCACATGGGCTTGTTCAAATCGACTAAGGGTAAAATGGTCAAACGACCACGAAAGATGATCGTCATGACAAAGCCAAAGATCGATATAATTGACTAAGTCAATGAGCCCACTTGACTAGATATTTAATCCTCTTCATCCAAAACCCCACAAGTGTTTTAATCTTGACCCTCCATTGTATTATATATACACACTAGTAGCAAGACAAGCTCTCCACACTTAGAGAAAATTTCATGTTCTTGTTCTTGTTAGAGAGCTCTCGGGTTTAGGCACTTTCCCATACAAATATTTTTCAAGTGTGGATCATAATTCACAATACTTAAACCCAAGGTCCCTAGGGTATTATAAGGATATCTCAATAGAAAGATCCCTAAAACTACGCCACGTTATCGCAAGATGAAAACCTAAGTTGTTTTCATAGTTTTGATTGAAAAGTGAAGGAAGTTGTTCTAGAACTTCTAAGGGCTTCAAATAGCGATCGAGCAAGGAAAGGAGCTAATATTTCTAAGGAGCAACTTTAAATCTCGAGTTATATATGGGCTTATCAATGTAACAATCTTGTCGTTTTATGGATCAAGATTACTTATTGTTGTAGTTATGGATATAAAAAAGCATGAGATATATATAATGAAGATTGATAAGTGTTATGGATGTTGGAACCACTAATCCGAAACTAGCATGTTTAGCCTTTGAGATTGTAATTCAATTTGGTTATTAGTTTAGTCGTCGATGTTATATAAAAGCATGAATTATAGTTGTTAAAGTTGTTTACTTACTATATAACATGTTAGACTTAACAACTTGGATTGAAAAAGAATCAAAGGACTTAGGATTTGTTATTATGGTGGCGAATGCCCTTATAAATGTTGGACTGCTTTATATGAATCGCGCGTAATTTTACACGATTGTAGCGCGGTAATCCCTTTGATCGTTGATGTCGAGCCTTAAACGTGGCATATTGGTTATTGATTTCGCCTTGAAAAAGGTGGAAAAGTACGAGAAACAAAGGAAGTGCTGCCCAATTTTCCGTAGAATAAGAGACCTTATACTTAGTATCATTCTACGCTTGAAACTAGAAGTCGATAGTCGGTCATGGTCATTATAGTTGACAATTCTACGCGCGCGATTCGACTTAGCTTGTGGATTGCCTAAAAGGTATGTGAACCATCTCCTCTTCTTCTAGCATGATTCCTTATGGTAAAGTAAGTAAATCATACCCTTAAACGATCTACTCTTGATTGTACTCGGATTGCCTAATAGAAGTTGTTCTATATACTTCGATTGTACTTGGATTGCCTAATATAGAAGTTGTTCTATATACTTCCTTGATTGTACTTTTATTGCTTAATATAGAAGTTGTTCTATATACTTCCTTGATGGTACTTTTGATGTTTAAATTAAGTTGTTATAATCCATTCCTTGATAATATTTGGATTTTCAAAAGTGAAAGTTTTTTTACTTAAAGTACTTAGAGTCTTAAAAAGGATGTGGTTTCCTAATCTCTTGGATAGTGCCTTAGTTCCAAAACCTAAAGGTTGTTATAATAGCTTTATGGTAAGTTAGTTATAACGCTTTAGGAGTCAAATGAGTGATTTACTTAATTGATTTAAAAGAGGAGAAATGACATGATTTAAAGAGAAGTAACTTGTTTTAAAGGCGAGTTACTGAGATTTAAAAGTAGGCTACTTGATTTCAAAACCTTGAATTGAAGTTTTAAAAGTGTAGTTTGATTTGAAAAATAGAATTGGCTTGATACTACGGGTTTTAGTGTATTAGGGGTCATAAATGAATTTGGCTTCATTGTAGTACATAAAAGAAGTGACTAGAGTATAAAGAGTGTAAGCCACTTAATTTGAAGAATATGTAATTTGACGTTGCAAGGCTAGTGGCCTCGGGATTTTATGAAAAGGTAAATAACGCAAGCGGACGATTTAGTACTTTGGCTTGCTTAAATGAGAATTTTTCTATTTGTGCCTTGATAGTAGTTTGGCTTGTTTAAATGAGAATTACTCTTGGTTTGTGTAAAAAGGAAATACACGGTATTGTCTTGGTTTGTGTAAAAAGGAAAGGCATGGTATTGTCTTGGTTTGTGTAAAAAGGAAAGGCATGGTATTGTCTTGGTTTGTGTAAAAAGGAAAGGCATGGTATTGTCTTGGTTTTCAAAAATGATGGTTTATTCATTTTATAAATAAAGGTCAAGAATGGTTTGCTTGCATATGGGTTGCTCATATAGACATTCGTGCAAGTTGTCGATTTCCACATCTCCGCCCCTCCATAAAGGGCCGACAACTTGGTTCAAGAGATATTATGGAGTAGTTTTCATGGTGTGAGTGGTACACACTCACGCTGGCCTGATAGACTCGGGCGTTAAATTCCCGGATATAAGCCATGGATTAGCTATCCGTGATGCGAGTATCATGTACCGATGACTCATCGGGTCCACACGACCTACGCAGTGAAATAGTCCTCGCGTGAAATAGTCCTATGATAGGTTGCATTATAATTCGTAGGTGGTTGACCCGCACCGCACGGACTTCATGTTTTGAACGATAGTGATTTCATTAACGAAAGTGCGCAGGTGTTTATGACTTAAAGTGGAACAGTTAATCTCATTGTTAAAGGCATAACTTAAAAGATTGCATTACTCTCATGTTTGCAAGGTTCAGTGTGTTGTGTTTTTGAGTTATCATACTTGCTTCCTGTTATATGTGGATTGTGTGATCTCATTTACATTAATTTGTTTCATATACTTGGTACATTCTTCGTACTGACCCCCCCTTTCTCCGGGGGGCTGCGTTCATGCCGCAGATTTAGATACGCAATTTGGCGATCTGCAAGTGTAGGACCTTTGCTCAGAGTTTTGGATAGCTCCATTTGTTCAGGAGCTTATCATTTTGGTATAGATCCTTCATTACAGCCTTTTGTACAAGCATGGGTACTACGGGCCTTGTCCGCCATAGTTCAAGAAACTCTTAGAGGTCTGATTCATACGCTGGATTAGACTCGTGTGCATGTAGTGTCTTTTGATTATGTATATTATACGGCCGCACCCTTGTCGGCTTTTCCTTGCATGTTCGTTGGTTTTAAAAAAAGGTGTTATTTAGTTCAGTTTACTTGTGTCATTTAGGCAGTGAGGTGCCTGTGTAGGTACCAACACGCCCTGGTTCGGGTCGTGACTATTTGGAAACCATCATTTAGGGGATCGAGACACTTATCATTCCAAGTATCTTTCTAAGATATGATTTTGGCAAATCAAGGTACTAGGCCTCACGTGCTACTTTAAAACATCTTTGAACATCAAAGTGCCACATATCATGTATTATATTGAGGACTTAATCATGGACATTCTCACACGATTTCCTTAAAACATTTTAAACCATCCCTTGACTTTCCACAAACTTGTTATAACAACTTCCCATAAAGCCGTTATAACCACCTTCATTTTAGAAAACTAAAGTACTACCACGTCTTTCCTTTTAATACAACCAAGGCATTATCATATCATGTAATGGAATTGAACCCAAAGTACTTTGTACATTTATTCTTTATAAAAGAATCGTTTCATGAAATATTAGTATATTGACCCAAAAGTACTTTCACTATTAAAACCAAGTTACTTACTTTTTTAAACTCAAGTAACTTATACTTTTAAAACCAAGTAACTTATGCCTTTAAATCAAGTCACTTACTCTTTCCAATCAAATCATTTATTCTCTTTAAATCAATCAATTAACTTATACCTTTAACTCAAGTTACTTCCCCTTTCAAAATCAAGTAACCTATACATTTAAATCAAGTTACTTGTACTCTTTAACTCAAGTAACATATACTTTTCAAATCAAGTTACTTCTTCTTTCAAAATCAAGTAACATATACTTTTCAAAATCAAGTCTCATGTACTTACAAAATTAATACTTTTATGAGCCGTGAATAGGTTATACTCGTTTATAACGATCTTGTTAAATCAACCATGATCTAGAAAATGTAACACAATTTTGTCTTATCTTAGTTTCTATGCAGATGGAGAATTCTACCCATTTCAATATAATTGATTGTCGATACATTTTCATTAACGCTGCAATGGCTTGTTTGATACCTATTCTCATTAGTGTAGTAAATTAGCAAGGTCGCTCGACTCCAATACTTCCTAACGACTCTTGCCAACATCCCCCATAAGACTTGGTAAGAACTTAGGAATATTCTCAACATGCCTTTAGCATAAAATCAATAACATGACTACTTCCTATGACAAGGAACGTATACTCAAGAACAAGTCATGTATACTCCTAACAACAAGGCAAGTATACCTCAAATATCCAGTCATGTATACTCCTAACAACAAGGCAAGTATACTTCAAACAACAAGTCATGTATACTCCTAACAACAAGGCAAGTATACTTCAAATATCAAGGCAAGTATACTCCTAACAACAGGGAAAGTATACTTCAAGCAAAGTCATGTATACTCTTAATAACAAGGCAAGTATACCATAAAAATACTCATGTCTATAGAAATAAGAAGTTCACATACCTCGTGACGACTAACCAATACGACAAGTAGCAAAATGATCCAAAGTACTTCAACTTCATCGGCTATTCCTTAAGCCAAGTAGACTCTGCTACACGTAGCACTTCAACCTAAAATGGCCATAGTACTTCTATCAATATCATACTTACTATTGTAAGACTTATACAAAATAATTTCCCTCTAATTCTACGGAAAATCGGGCAACACTTCATTTGTTTCTACGTACTTTTCCACCTTTTCTAAGACATGTATTCATCAACCTGTTACACCCCGAAATTCTAGGACATGTATACGAGAATAGACGTGAGAGCACAAGACTTATAAATTTGAACGAAGGAAAGATTTGTTATTCTTAAGGAAAAGTTTTCCGAACCTCGGGAAGGAAAATTGTTCGTTAATGAGAATTGAGTTCTAAAAATTGTTATTTGAGACGCTTAGAATTTATCGGGATTATGGAAGTTTATTTACAGAGTTGGATACGCGGGGCCCACCCGAGAAATTTTACGTTTTTGTGGGGCCCACGAGGTTTCCGATATTTTGACCAATTATGGAAATTTCGGGAAACGACATGTTATGGACCAATGGGAGGCCGACACATGTCACCCTCCACATGGTCATCCTTGGACGAATTAATCATTAAAGACTAGCCAAATTGGCTTGATAAACGGACTAAGTCAAAGAGAAGAGTTGAGCTTGATATAATTGACCTCATCTTAGCCATCCATATGTTTTAATCCTAGCCATTGGTTTCCTTATATATTATTACTACTAGTGCAAGACTATATCATTCCATACTTAGAAAAAAAATCAAGAACATTTTCTTGTGTATAGTGAGGCTATCGGCAATGGCTCATTTTAGGAGAGAAAATTTTACAATGTTGCTCCATAATTCCCAATATTCAAACCTAAGATCCCTAAAGGTATTCCAAGGATATCTCAACACAAAAATCCCGGAAAACCACGTTTTTACGTTAGTCGCAAGATGAAAACCTAAGGTGTTCTTCATGAGCTTCTAAGGAGTGCTTGGAGCGTATCGAACGTAAGCATGAGCTAAAAGTCTAAGGATCGAAAGGAAATCGATATCGTTGTGGCATTGCTTGTAGCCGAGAATTGCTTTGGATTAATGGACAGTTTTATATTGATTGTGGGGCAGAATTTTACACGTCCGGCTAGGCGTGTAATCCCCTTTGAATTTTTGAATTGTTGAGCCTTAAATGTGACATTTGGTTATTGATTTTCGGGCCTTGAAAAAGGTGGAAAATGTTATACTCCGTATTTCCAGAGTATGTATGTGAGGACGTACGTACAATTGTTTAAGCCCTAATTAGGTTTAGGATGAAATTGTGAACTTTCGACGGAAAAGATTCCAACTCAGAAGGAAATTTTACGCTTTTAATATTTTAACCTATTACGGATTTTTCCGAAAGACGAAATATTTTGGACTAATAGAGTATGCATACGTGTCACCCTTAGGTGGCATTGGTTGACGAAAATTGTGGGCTAGTGGCCAAGTCAATAAGTCAAGTCTTGCAAGATATTTTTTGGGATAGCGAGGAGTAGGTTGACTGCTTTTGGCGAAGTTGGCTCGCCACATGGCTCATTGTTGTGCGTGACATATGTCCCCAATGTCACGGGGACATATGTCCCAATATCGTGGTTGACACTTGCGGAAGACTCCACTCACACAAGCAACCCAATCTCCACCCTCCATTTGTTTTAATCTTGGCCATCAAGGTTCTATAAATACCCCCTCAAGTGCAAGACTTCTTCATCCACAAAACAATTTCCAAGTCTCAAAATCCTCCTTTGTAGTAAAGCTTTCCCAAGCTTCCCTCGAGAAGCTCTCGTCCAAACAACACCCCTGGTAGAAAAATGTCTTCAAGTATTGTTACTTATTCCAAAATACCTTAGCCCAAATCCCTTGTAGTATTCCCAAGTTACCTCTACACTAAGAGCCCGGAAATACTACTTTATTTCCTTTAGTAACAAAAAGAAACCCTAGGAAAATCTTCATAGTTGGTCAAGTATTAAGTAGAAGTTGTGTAGAAACTTCTAAGGGTTTCTGGAGCGGATTGAGCGCATGCACAGAGCTAAACGTTGTTCCTGATCGACTTATAATATTGGATAATTTTGGGCTTATCGAGGTAATGATCTTTATCCCCATTATAATTAGATATTACATGTCAGAGTAATGTATAGTCGAGTATACTATATGTAGAATGAATATTGTTAAGTTGAATCAGATTTACATCGACCGTATTTACAGAGACTTGTAGTATTATTATGGGCAAGGTCGACACGCCCGTTAGACGGTAACCCCTTGTAGTTGCTGGCTCGTAGCGCCTCGGACAGCAGAGGAGACTTATGTGGCTGCGGGAGGAGGCGCCGAATTTTCCGTAGAATATGGAACCTTGTATTTAGAAATGTTCTACGGCGGATCTAGAAGTTGATAGACGCCAGTGGCCTTTATAGTCAAGACTACGAGTAGCGATTCTACTGGAGGTGGATAAGGCCAGCGTGGTTACAAGACTGGAGCGCTTTGCTAATCGTCGATAATCGCCGCAAGGTATGTGAACCTCTTCCTATATTTTCTAGCACGATTGTTGGGAACTATGTAGTACGGTAGACGACGCAGCTAAACGAGTCTTGGTTGGTTTAAAACATAAAGTGTTATAATAGCTTTACGAGAAGTTAGTTATAACGACTTTACGTAGGTAAAAGAATGGTTTATTGATTTTAGAAGTTATGTCACGCCCAACCCAAGCAGGATCGTGCCCTACCCGGGCACCCTTCTACCTTAACAACTAAGTAAATCATGGAAATTAAATTACACCTCTTTTTTTTTTTTTAAACCAATCAGACGCAAGCGGCAAAGCCACCAGTGCCGCCATATAATATACATAACAAAAGACACTACACCGCATACGCAGTCCAATCTCGATACATGAATATGCACTTAAGAGTTATATCAACTATGACGGACAAGGCCCATGCATCCATAATCAGATAAAAGCTCAGATCGGAAGAACTTATACCAAAAAGATAAACTCCAATGTATGAGCTATCCAAAACTCGAGCAGGTCCTACACTGCCGATCACCAAATCGCGCATCTAAACTCGTGGCATTTAACGCACTTCAAGGAGGTCAAGACGTAAGAATGTACCAAGTATGTGAAACAAGAATATCAGAATGAAATCATAGCTTAACAAAACAGAGACATGTATGATAGCCAACCTACAGTACACAACACATAAGAAGTCATATCAAGTCAGGGACGCATGCCCTCAAGTCATTACTAAAATATAACCATGGGTCTCACGCCCATAATATCAATCATGCCCGTGGAAATCCTTCCTAACTGCCGGCAGTCCGTGATATAGTACAACACCAATAGGAATACATGAACATCAAGTCCCACCGGTGGTATAGCGTCTTGGGTTTACCCCTCACTTATACTCTTACTCTGGAGAAGGTGGTAAAGCAGGGGGTATAATGTCTTGGGGGTTTACCCTCACTTATACTCTACCCCGAGAAGGTGGTATAGGCCTGGGGTTTACCCTCACTTATACTCTTACCCTATCTCAACCGACCATCAAACAAAACAAGCAAGTGGTATAATGTCTCGGGGGTTTACCTCATTTATACTCTACTCGGAGTAAGTGGTATAGCTGCCTCGGGGGTTTACCCTCACTTATACTCTTACCCTATCTCAACCGATCACAAACAAACGTGGCACGCCTGCCTTTCTATAAAAATCCGAATTTAACCCAAGTACTACAACGACGGAAACATACCCGAATCCCACATCACCGCTGCATGTCCAAGTAACTTTCAACAAGACAGCCCTCCAACCGAGAGTCGCGTAACTTAATAAAACATAATACTCGCGACTCAAAGGCTATCACCAAAGACACGTAGGCAATTATCAATTAATCAAGCCAAAGTACTTATCAAGGCGCAAATAGAATAATTCTCATTTAACAAGCCAAAGTACTTATCAAGGCACAAATAGAATAATTCTCATTTAACAAGCCAAAGTACTTATCAAGGCACAAATAGAATAATTCTCAATTAACAAGCAAAAGTACTTATCAAGGCACAAATAGAATAATTCTCATTTAACAAGCCAAAGTACTTATCAAGGCACAAATAGAATAATTCTCATTTAACAAGCCAAAGTACTTATCAAGGCACAAATAGAATAATTCTCATTTAACAAGCCAAAGTACTTATCAAGGCACAAATAGAATAATTCTCAATTAACAAGCCAAAGTACTTATCAAGGCACAAATAGAATAATTCTCATTTAACAAGACAAAGTACTTATCAAGGCACAAATAGAATAATTCTCAATTAAGAAGCCAAAGTACTTATCAAGGCGCAAATAGAATAATTCTCATTTAACAAGCCAAGTACTACGTACGTACATTCTTTTCAAAAGACTCATTTTTATGTAAAAACCCAAGATACTAACACCCGTAGTATCAAGGTGTGTCTATTTTTTCAAAGTAAGTTACTACACTCTTAGAAAACTCATTTCAAAGCTTGAAATCAAGTAACTTCAAATTTTCACAATCTAGGCAACTTATGCCCATTAATCAAAATAGACAACTTCCTTAACCTTCCATAAAGCCGTTATAACCAACTTCCCATAAAGCCGTTATAACCCTTTATGGTTTTAGACATATCCATTCCATTTATAATCAAGATACTTATACAATTAAAACCAAGTATCACATACTTACAAATCAAGTTCTCAACTTTCAAAATACTACAAGTCTCTTAATATTTAGAAAACAAGTTTCTTCTACTTTTAAACCTCAAGTAACTCACACCTCTAAAACAAGTTACTTCTCTTAAATCATGTCACTTCTCCTCTTTAAAACAAGTAAGTAAATCACTCCTTTGACTTCTAAAGTCATTATAATGACCCTTAGGTTTTGGAATTAAGGCACTAGCCAAAAGCTTTGAAACCACTTTTCAAGACTCTATGTACTTTAAGTAAAATACTTTCACTTTTAAGAATCCAAACTTCACTAAGGAAATGGATTATACAACTTAAAATTTAAACATCAAAGTAAAATCAAGGAAGTACATAGAACAAATTCTATTTTAGGCAATCCAATTACAACCAAGGAATGGATCATTTGGCGAGTAGACATACTTTCTTTATCTTAAGGAATCATGCTGTAAGAGGAGATAGTTCACATACCTTTTCGCTAAATCCACAAGCTGTCGAATACGCCGCACGTAGAAGTGTCAACCTATAATGGTCACAACAAGACTATAAACTTCTAGTCTCTAACGAGAATAATACTAAGTATACGGCCTCTAATTCTACGGAAAATCGGCAAAGACTTCCTTTGTTTCTACTCACTTTGCCACCTTTTTCAAGGCCAAATACAATAACCAACACGCCACATTTAAGGCTCAAAACAACAACCAAACAAAGGGGATTACACGCCTTACAATACGTGTAAAATTCCGCCCCACAATTCATACGAATAGCTCCATAATCTAGCCATTCTCGGCCAACATAAATAATAACACTAAGTCCTTTCCAATCCTTTTCCAATTCCAAGTTCTAAGGTCTAACATGTTATATAGTCATAAACAACTTCAACAACTACAATTTCCTTCTTTTACAACATGCTACGACTTTACTAATAATCGACTTGAATTGAAATCTTAGGGCTAACATGCTAGTTTTCGGATTAGGGTTCCAATAACCAATATACTTATCCAACTACATAATATATAACTCATGCTTGCTAATATCCATAGCTACAATCAATAAGTAAACTTAATTGCTAAAATGACAAAATTTATACCTTTCCAAGCCCTTAAAATTCCCAAGATTCAAAGTCGCGCCTTAGCAATTCTTAGATCCTTTCCTTATGTTCCAATCCGCTATTTGAAGCCCTTAGAATTTCACCACCAACTTCTCTTCCATTTCCAAACAAAACCTAGAAAAGCAACTAGGTTTTCACCTTGCGACTAACACGAAAACTCTCTCTTCCCGGATTTTTCTATTGAGATACACTTACAATACACTCATGAACCTTGGTTTAAAGTCTGTGGCTAATGGATCAAAACTACAAAATTTTATCATTGAATCGCACTAAAGCCGAGAGCAACTATAGCAATGCTAATGTTGTGTAATTTTTCTAAGTGTTGAAAATGCCAAGTCTTGCTACTAGTGTAGTATTTAAAAACATCGAGGGCTTAGATTACAACAAATGTGAGGCTTGATGGGTTTCACTAGATCAAGCCCACGCGGACAAGTCGACAAGTCAACAATGTCACGCTAGCAAGACTAATCTTCCAAGGTGGTCAATGACCGCTTTACCCTCACTAAATTTCGCCCAAGACCACACGTGGGTGCCACGTGTCGCCTCTCATTCGCCCACAAAATTCAGAATCCTGGCCCCACAAAATGTAAAATTCCTCGGGCCCCACATGACCAAATTCAGAAAAATAAATTTCCATAATGTTAAAAGTTCCATACTCATCAAATAATGCATTTTGAGAATCCAATTCTCAACAACGAACATTTTTCCTTTTCTCCGACGTTTCTAAGATTTTCCGTCTGAAAAACAATTCTTCCTTTCGCACTAATTTCCAAGTCTTGATTCCTTATGTACATTCTCTTATACATGTCCTCGACTTACTGGTGTAACATTCTTCCCCTTAGAAACATTCATCCCCGAATGTTCTTAGCCGGTTGCTGTTATACAAACTCCAGATAAAATCTATACTATGCCTAACAATCAAAACATGCACTAGACTAACGATGCCACACATGGCCACCACAACATACGTGAACATAATAATGGACCTTCCGTCCGTGGTCCCTTCTCACAAAACTCGAAGGTTACGCTTTCCCAAACACGGATCCTTAGAGGTTCCTTTCTTTCCTTACTTGTCATACTTTCGCATTTTCAAACTCATCTAGTACACGACAAAATCTCAAATTTTGTTTCTCTTCTCCAATCCTTGAGTTACTATCCAAACTTAGCCATATAGTTACTTACATTCCCGCTAAGGCTCTTTCTCGACTTACGGCCTGGTTCGTGGAACACATCCACTAACTCGCATAACGATTAACTAAACTTGGGCCTCGCATCCCTGACCCTACCACATAATCTGACCATTTCTAATCGACATCACCCCATTCCATACTACCACTGACCAAATGAGTCCACAACCCGACTCATCGTCACACTTAACTTCTCATTCTTAGTCCTAAATAAATCTCTCTCTTATCTCAAGGTACTTCTCACCCTATCCTCTCATTCACTAGAGGTTCACACATAAGCCAAAGTATTTCCATCAGACATCCTTCCCTATCGGCCTCACATCGTTATTGGGTAATTACTACTTGTGAACTCTACACAACTATAGTCTCATTCACTTATCATTCTTGTCAACATTCTTAACCTTTCACTTTACTAATCAAAGTATCCCTACTGGGTACTATCACTTTACAACTCTAGCAATAAAGGGAAAACCTATACGCTAGGGTAAAATCTGAATCTAACAACGCACGATGATTAAAAGAATCAAAGTATACCAGAAACCCCGCAACGTGGCCTCCCGATCCGCCCAAGAGTCACGCCACCTCGCGTTCAAGGACCGCCAGACTATAAACCCACTCGACCTCTACCACGGCCGGCCGACATCCGACACTCGCTCGGGGACGACAAATGCGGAGGAAAGGTAACCAACCATCGACCTCATAGTCGAGCCACCCACGGTCTCTTTCTAAAAGGACATCCTCCGAATATGGCCCGACGACCACAACAAAACAAACTCGGGCCATAACGGCATTTCCGAACGACGCTACCACATCGATACATCGAGGAATAGGTGGCCTCGACCGAGAAAATCCTCCGCTCGAGAACCTCGACCGGAGCTCGGACCGCTCCTAAATACTCAGGATCAAATCTCCCACCCGTGAGCCGGGTATGTACCGCAGGTCGACGAATATCTCACTCGCCGCCGAGGCGCCTGGCCCAAAACTCACCGATAACCAACCGGCCCAGCCTCTTACGCCGATCTACGCTGGCTGCCTCTACTCAGACACCTATCTCAGACCGCCGAGTAACCTCCTCGCCGATGAAATCAGAGTAATCGCTATCTTCGCCAATAACATAATGGCTTCCTTCATGACCCTAAAGACTTCTAATCGAGAAAATGGAGGCTCGTGCCGGCTCAAAACTCGCGCAGAAGAACTCGCGACTACTAACAACATCCGGTGTACCTCGGCATAAGCCCTATCAATTCTCTCGAGTCGACTAGTAGCCTCGCTACTCCTTTGCCCTTCTCGGCCGTTGCCTCCTCGAGGCATAATCAGAACACAACAATACGCCGAGAGGAATTATCTTACTAACACGCCTCTATGGCACGATCTTAGAGTGAGAAGAACAGAAACCAACTCCTAAACGCCCCGTAGCCTCGCTTAAGCGTGGCGCGCGCAACACACCGATAATCAAGACTCTACTAGACACGGTCAGACATTCCGAGGATCGATCGCTTCGATACCACTCACACGCCCAACCTCGCCCATGATCGTGCCCTACCCGCACCCTTCTACCTTAATAACTAAGTAAATCATGGAAATTAAATAACACCTTTTTTTAAACCAATCAGACGTAGCGGCAAAGCCACTGTGCCGCCATATAATATACATAACAAAAGACACTACACCGCATACGAGTCCAATCCCACACATGAATACGCACTCTAAGAGTTATATCAACTATGACGGACAAGGCCCCGCTGCATCCATAATCAGATAAAAGCTCAGATCGAAAGAACTTATACCAAAAAGATAAACTCAATGTACGAGCTATCCAAAACTCGAGCAGTGGTCCTACACCGCCGATCACCAAATCGCGTACCTAAACTCAAGCCATTGTTATACCCCGTAGTTCCGTGGTATGTATGCGAGGACGCACGCATTTTGAATACGACATTGAAATTGGAATGGAAGAAAGAGGTGATTTTTCCACTAAAAGTTTCCTTTTTATAAGGAAAAAGGTTCGTTAATGGGAATTGATTCCCGTGATTTGGTATTCGGACTTCTGGAATATTAGAGAATTATGGAATTTTATTTTTCGAAATGGTCACTGGGCCCACAGAGAAATTTACTGTTTGTGGGCCCACTTTGTTTTCTAGATTTTGGCGAGTGTGGATATTTTCTAAGATGAAATATGTTGACGGTAGAGGCACACGGTCACCCCTAGTTGGCTCGACGAATTCCACTTTGTACACAACACCCGCTAGAGTCGCTCGATTTAAACGCTTTACACAACTCGCGTAGATAAATTCCGCTATGTCATTTCAAATTTTTGGATTTTTCCGAGAGACGCAACACGTTGATCAACGAGAGGCTTACACTTGTCACCCTCTCATTGATGGATGTCACACTGCAATAGGGGCCGATTGGCTTATTTTGTCTCGAGTTGGTAGGATATTTTGTGTGCAAGTCGCCAAGCGACACTTGCCTAAATCCTCACCCTACACTTGCCTTGCACTTGGCATAATCTTGGCCATTGGTTGGCCATCCCTTGACCTATAAATACCCCTTTAGATGAAGAGTTCTTCATCCACATTTCACTTTCCAAGTCTTGAAAATCCTTCCTCTCCTTGTAGCCTTTTCGCCCAACACCCCCTTCGAGGAGCTTAGCCGAGGCTATCCCCCCCCCTAGCCTAGCCGAAATCTACCACCCTCCCTTGGTAGAAAAGTTGCCTTCTAGTATTGTTATAATGCCCAAAATACCCTAGCCCTAATCTCTTAGTACTTAGTAGAAGTCATAAGAACTTCTAAGGTTTCTCGAGCTACCGAGCGCATAACTTAGAGCTAAACCTTGCTCAGCGCGACTTTTATCTAGGATATTATTGGCTTACCGAGGTAAATAACCTTATCTTCCTTTGTAATTAGAGTATATATACTGTAGAAGTATAGAATAAGTATTAAATACTTGTATGATATCGTATAGAATTGAATCGTTATCACAAAGAGAAGGCGGCTTAAAAGAAGAATAATAGAACCGCACTTACATAGGACTATTTTTACAAGAGACTCGAGTAGCTCACCTGCAGGGAAGTGCACGCCCAAATGTCCATAGAATAGTGAACCCTCTCTTAGAGCTTTATACAAGATGCCTAGACGCTGATAGACGATTTGATCGATATAGGTCGATATCATACGCGACATATTCAACTTGGCGTGTGTTTTTCGAGAAGGTATGTGATTCTTCCTATCCTCTCGAGCATGATATTTTAAAGAATATGTATATAGTACTAGACGACGTGTGTTAATCGAATAATAATTACGCAATGTCTTCTGACTTAAGCCCGAATAATAAGTACGGCAAATGTCTTTTGACTTAAGCCCAATAAAAAGAATCAAGAGTTCAAAAGAATTAAGAAACCTTTTGAAAGAAGATTAACACTTGGTTTTAAAAGCTAAGAGTTATACTAGCTTTATGGGAAGTTAGGTATAACGCTTAAGAGTGATAAAAGAATGATTTAATGTTTTAAGAAGATAAGAGACTTGACTTAATTATACCAATGTGAAAAAGTGAAACCTCATTCGTGAGTAAATAGTATTTTTGGTTTTCAAAAGGAATGATGTTTTACCGATCGTAATGAATGCCGAACAAACCACAAATAGCTTAATAAAAAGAAATGTTTTGACTAATAATGTATTATTAAACCAAGAGAAACTTCCATCCGCATGTGAGCTAAGATGAGACAAAATGATATTACATTTCCTAGATCACTACCCAGAATCGATTGTTATGAAAAATAATAACCTACTCACACATAAGGTATATGTTTTCAAATTGTTTTAAAGGATTAAAACTATGAACTACTAACCTTTCAAAATGAGAAACTCGAGTAATTGAAACTAGGCAAACTTGAACGTTAGGAAAAGAATGTTGTTACTTGATTTTACAAAGAGAAGTGTTTTGATTTACTTCAAAAGGAAATTACTCTATTTTTATACTACGTATCAGATGACTTTTGTGAAAGAAACAGATCTTTTAAAAGAGTAATACATGAAGTACTTGGGGCTAAAAACCGAACTTGTTATCATAATGTAGAAAGTACATCAGGTGAATAACTTGATTGTATTGATTTGTGATAGTCTTGTAATACTTTCTTGTCGACTTAATAAGTAAGCTTGTTGTGTGCTACGTGAATTAGTATCGTGATGTTCAGGTAAAGGGTTTTCCTTGTTGCGCTTAGGTTGTTTAAACGATGTCGTTATGATGATATCATATCACTCATGACTCCGGTTGTCGCCTCCACGCGGGTAGACTCAAAGCGTCTAGCGACCTATGATTCGAGAATACCTTACGCAGTTCAGATGGCCGGCGCGAGCTACGGAGTTCCGTGTTAGTACGCGCCTTGTGGTCACGCGGTCCTCGGGCTACGCGACGCGAGTCCGTGACGCCGCCGGGAGTAGCTACCGACACGGAATACCTCACGCGGGCCATCGAGTGGCCCACGCGAGCTACTGAAAGTTCCGTGGCTAGACGCGCACATTAGATATCGCGCGAGCGGCCGCTGATCATGCGACGGCCAGACAGATCTCATGATACGCCATTTACCTTGTTGTACTGTGGGTTTTAGTAGTCGACTATGTCCTCGTACTTACCCCGTACGGTTTTATGATGACTTTGAGGGCGCGAGTCCCTGACTTGACATGATCGCTATTTATCGCGAATCGAAGTTTTGGTTATCATACATGTCTCCCGCTTTATATAGACTACTATGATTTCATTTACGTGATTTTCGCCACATACTGGTACTGTCAGATCGACTCTCCTTCTGCTCATGCCGCAGTAAAGGTACTCCTACCGTTGATTCCCGCTCTAGGATCACCGCTTTGGGCTGGGAAAGCTCCGCTTCCTAAGCTTAGCATTTTGGTACGGTCCTCGTTGTAGATATTTGTATTCAGGTACGGCGGCCCGCCCGCCATTGTTGTTTTAAACTCTGAGGTCTGTAGACCTGTAAGGTTGGGATGTAATCGCTCATTTTGGGGTACTTATATACATATACGCCGAAAGGCAACGCTTTCCTAAACCGTGTCTTATTTATACTGCTTCATATTTTGTTGTTTTATTTTCCGCGATTTCTGATGTATGACTACTTGGGTGCCTGTAGGCACCACCACGCCCCTAACGGTCGTGACAAAAGTGGTATCGAGCGCTTAATCCTCTGAAAGTGTCTACGCATCGCATCTAGTAGTTCGACATCGCAAGCGCACCACACCAATAATCGTGAGGCTATAGGATATTTAGGATTGGTTTCATTCTTCTCACTCGAGATCGTGCTTTAGAGTCGTGTTATAAGTCGACCTCTAACGATTCCTTTCCTTTACGTTGATGCCCGCGCCACCCAACTCGCCCAGTGGTAAGGCACCGAGGAGTCGCGAGCGGAGTTCAGAGATTTAGAAGCGGCACAGCCCAATCATCCTCGTGATGCTTCATGCGGTGAGTTCGAGACGCCGCCAAAGAAGAAGCAGAGTTTGGCACGGCAGCAGCCTTACCGCGCCATGACATCCGGACCTTCGCCCACGACTGGAGCGTAAAATATGGATCGAAGGAGACGCCCGCATTAGCAAGGGATTTGGCAGCAGGAGTATTTTATGTACCAGATACCAAGGATATTGATGATTATCTAAAGGCGGTTGTGGAGAAGTAGCCCTTCACCAGAACGGCCAAAGCCATGCTCAGATTATGTGCGCAATGGCCGAGAGACGTAGAGGTCGACAGAGTAACCGAGATCGCAGGTAAGAGGCCCGATTGGCGTGATCATTTGGTAACTCTCGAGGCGAACCGCCAACAAAGACAGATTAGACATGCGCCTCCGCCAAGGCAGTGTCCCTCTACAGTGGTTCGCTTTTTCCTCGTTGCTCACAGGTGGCAGCGCCATCCCGAAATGCCGCTTTTTACGGTGCTTGTTTTTCTTGCGTCAGGCCATATGACGAGGAATGTTCTATGAGGAAGGATGCAAGTAGGAGGACTCAAATTTACTGGGCCAGGACGCAGTGGTTCTGAGAGGAGGGGTGTTAGCTGTGAGGCCACCCCACCCTGTGGCTGCGTGGTCGATGTCATCGTGGGGAGTGTCGTGCTTCGCGACAACTTGTTATATTTCATGACAGGGCCATTTTATGAGAAATTGTCCAACCAGAGTTAAATGTAGGGACTCACTTTTCTGGATCAATGGATAGTTCATCACCTTTCTCAATGGCGCCCAACAGTATGATTGATTAGAACGACCTAGGGAAGTGCGCGTAAATACAGTATATATCCTTAACCCTTTAGAGATTTATATGTAGTAAGATGCTAATATATTAAGTATTGTTTTCTGCTAGCATGGTGTTAGTGTGATTAGAATTATTTTAGTTAACCTGTAAGATTGGGGATAGAGAAAGTGGGAGCCTTAGAATATTATACGGAGAGACCTGAGAGGCGAGACCATCTTTGGTAAAAGAATTATTTCGTGTTTGACCCTTATCGAGGTGCATAGTATACGTGAGATATTTTGTGGGATGAATCCCTGAGTGTTGTGAAATGAAAGAGGGTAGTTGAGCTTAGAAGACCGCTAGGTTTTCGTGAACGTGATTAGCGAGATTGTTCCTTCTGGCCGAGCGTGATAAAGAGGCCGAGCTCTACCACGAACACCTTGACCGTGGCTCTCCGTGATGTCACGTCCGCCGTGTGGGATCGCAAGCAGCCCGGCACCATTTGTCGGGTCCTCGAGCGGGACTCGCGATAAAGTGACAAAAGTGGAGCTAGTGTTTTGCGCGCTGTCGGTCGTGTTGAGGCCATGTTGCGGGTCGACCCACGCCCGCTTCAGCGACGGGCCGGGCCGTGGTCCCGCCAGGTCGATCACGAGGTGTTAGGCCCAGTTTAGTTAACCATTGTACGAAGTTCGCGGATGCGCTCGACGCAAGGTCGGGCCGATGAGGTCACCGCCTTATCTTTTAGTCAAACCGCACTTGTGAGTAAGTTGCGAGATGATTATTTCAAGGTTGTAAGGTTGCACGGTGCCTACCTTCACCTTATGGCCGATGGGGAGTCCAAGTTACTACTGCTTTCTTTTCTCGGAAGAGTTACTGTAAGGTTAGTGTCACGACTGCCCGGCCCGCGGATCGTGCCTTACCCGCACCCCAAGAGTCATACATCGAGTAATCGGAACATAAAATAACCAAGATATGAAACAAAGATAAATCGAGACACGATATCTCGAAGAAAGTTGCCTTCGCATATATATATATACAACAACTCTTTCAACATGAACAGATTAATCCTTTTACAAACCTCTTACAATTTCTCGCCACAACAAGATTTCTGCACTTACGAATGATATGACAACAACGACGGACAGTGGCCCCGCCATACCTCGAACGTAAGCACCTAAAACAACAGGACTATACCACGATAAGCCTCCGAGAAACGGAGCTTTCCCAAACGCCGAATCGTGACCCTAAGAGCGAGGATCAACGATCGGTGTACCTTTACCGCGCATGAACGCAGCCTTCGGGGAGGTCAAGCATAACAGTACCGAGTATGTGAAATCAAAATAAATCAGAATGAAATCATAGCGCCATATAAAGCAGAGACACGATGATAACCAAACTACGCTTACAACAAAGCAATATGTCAAGTCGTGACTCACGCCTCAAGTCATCACTCAAGTATAACAATGGGTCTCGTGCCCACAACATCAATCACGCCCGTGGAATACCTTCTCACCGCCAGCCTATGATATAAAAGCACCAAGGAACACACATGAACACCGTGTCCCACTGGTCATAATAAAATCAGACGGTAAGTACGAAGGCATAGCCGACTACTAAAAACCCACGCACCAAAGCCGCGAATCAGATTATAAGATCTGCTAGACCGTCACATGATCAAAGCCGCCACTGGCCCGCAGATCACCGCACGCTGCCTAACTCGAACTCCCGCAGCTCCGCATACGCCAAACTCATAGGCCCGCATGAGGTATAACCCCGCATCGAGGGTAGCTACTCCCCGGCAGCGTCCTGGACTCGCCGTCCGCATGGCCACAAGGACCGCATGACCACAAGGGCCGCACACTAACTCAGAACTCCCGCAGCCCGCAGATAGCCCTCTGCACCGCATAAGGTATTCTCAATCATAGGTCCATCGACTACCGAAGTCTACCCCCAGACGGAGGCGCTTAACCTCCTAATATGTCACGATGAGTGGCACAATACTATCATAACGATCGATAGTTAAGAAGCACAATCAAGGGAAAACCCTTTACACAAACATCACAAGATACTATCACACGAGATCCTAACATGATTACTTATCAAAGCAACGAAAGTATTACTGTGCTATCACAATTCAATACAATCAAGTTATTCACACAAGGTACTTTCTACTTTAAGTTAACAAGTTCGGAATTAATCCTCAAAGCACTTTATACAATAACTCTTTTAAAAGGTACGCTAAAAGTCACACAATACCCGTAGTATATAAAAATAGAGTGACTATCTTTTAAGTAAACTAAAATACTTACCTTTGTAAAATCAAGTGACAACATTATTTTCCAAACGCCCAAGTTTGCCTAATTTCAAATGTTCACGCTTCTTATTTTAGAAAGGTTTCAGAGTTCATAGTCTTATTCATTTAAGAATATAATTCTCTTTAAACAACTGAGAAACATAAGTCTTACGTAGTAGATATTCTTGTTTATAACAATCTTATTACAAAGAAATCATGATCTAGGAAATATCATTTTGTCTCATCTTAGCTTCTATGCAGATGGAAGTTTCTACCGGTTTTAATAATACTTAATTATTCAAAACATTTCTTTATTAACGCCGCAGTTGGTTTGTCGATACACATCCTCGATTTCCAAAATCAAGAAACATTCTTAAGCCGTTATACCTAACTTCCCATAAAGCTAGTATAACTCTTAAGTTTTCAAAAGAAACCAAGTATCACTCTTCTTTCAAAACAATTTAGAAATCTTTGAAATACTTCAAGTTCTTTATTATCACACATCAAGCCGCTTATAAACAAATCATTTACCTTTTAAAAACCACAAAGTATTTTCTGACCTACATAAAATCAAGTATAACTAACTTCCCATAAAGCCGTTATAACACTTTATGTTTCAAACCAATCAAATACATTTAACACGCGGTACGCCTACCGCACTACATAGTTCACACATATCATGCTAGAAGAGATAGGAAGAGGTTCACATACCTCGCGACGCAGTATCGACTAATAGCAAAACGCCCAAGTACTTCCAACCGCCGGCTACTCCTTGCCAAGTAGATCGCGCCACACGAGTACTTCAACCTATAAGGCCACAAGGCGCTTTATTAACATTTAGACCTCATCGCAGAACATTCTACCGAAAATTGGCAAAGACTCTCCCGCAACAACAGAAATCTCCTCCTTTATCGAGGCCGCTACCAAGCCAACTAGGGGGTTACACATCTAACCCGAACGGTACAATTCTACCCACGTAAAAGCTACACAAGTTCATCAGAATACACCCTATGTAAAACAACAAGATTTTCTTCAAAAGGTTTCTTATTATTCAAAGCTTAAGTCAAAAGACATTGCCGACAACAACGCTCGCTTCTACATATAGTATACTTCAACTATAGTCTAACAATCATGTAATTTCCAATTACAATAGAGGACAAGATATTTACCTCGATAAGCCCATAATTATCCAAGTATAAAGTCGATCCCGGCAATCGCTTAGCTCCAACTCCGAGCGCCCAACCCGCTTCTAAACCACCCTTAGAAGTTCTAACCAACTCCTACACAATACCCAACTGACTATGGAGATTTTCCTAGTGGTTTCGGTTTTGTGACCGACGGAAGTATAATAGTATTTCTGGCTTTTCATTTAGGTATAACCTTAGAATACTACAAGGTATACTTGGCTAAGGTAATTGGGCATTATAACAATATTTTGAGAGTATTTCTACACCACAAAGGGGTATTATACGAAAGCAACTAGGTTGTGGGGTACCCCACCACCACACTACTAGAGGGGTGGAGAGGGCTCTCGCCGCGGGCCTTTCAAAGGGGAGAGGGCTCTGGACGAGAGTCAACAAGACGGGAGAGGAGGGATTTTAACACTTAGAAGATTTGTGGAAAGGATGAAGAATTCATCAAAGGGAGAGGGTATTTATAGCATAAGCCAAGGCAACCAATGGCCAAGATCTTGCCAAGTGCATAGCAAGTGTGTAGGCCAAGATCTCGCCAAGTGCACCTTATCCATCTAACACAAAATATCCTACCAACCCTTGACCAAACAAGGCCAACTTTCGCCACCTTACCGCCCCACTCCACTCAATGAGAGGGTGCCATGGCGCCTTTGTTGGTCCAAATGTTCCGCCTCTCTAAAAATCCGCAAAAATTTAAAAAGACATAGCCGAATTTTCCCTACGAAAGTCGTGGAAAACGCTTTCAAAAAACGACTTAATCGTGTTGTGAACAAAGTGAAAATCGCCCAAGCCTTACTCTTAAGTTCAATTTTTCACGACGCCCCACGCACGCACTGAAATACGGTATAACAGCTTATGAACTCAGTGAATCTCGTGTCGATTCACCCTGCAAGTGGTTGGATTTCGAGTAGCCGTAAGGACTCTTCGCTCTTGTCGAGTATATATTATAGCTACCATTTCAGTATTCGTGTCACCGCTTGGAGCCTTTTATAAGCGCCATCAGAAGATTGCCGATCGATTGATTCGATGTAAGCGTGCGCATAGCTTGGTTCGCACTTGTTCAAGAGGCGGATAAAGTGCTTATCCGTAAGAGGTTATCGGCAGCTCGTGAGTCGGGAAGCGCATCGTAAATATGGTAAGTGATAAGGAAGAGTTCGAGTGTACGAGAAGCGGCACGACGAGTAAGGCAAAGTGACAAAAGTGGTATGGAAAGAAGCCGATACGACATGTGCATAGGTGTGATCATTTCGCTTGTAAAGAGTAGGTGCGGGAGTATCTTTTAGACCTCTAGTAGGATCTTTCGTGATAGAGGTGATTTCGTGGACTTGGAGATAAGTATGCGCGCTAGTTGTGTTGTGGCCAGCGTGGCATCGATGTTTCCGTAAGTATAGCAGAAGCGACTATACCGCGCTGCTCGCTTGAGATTTAGAAGGAACATTCGACGAATGTTTCTGGCGAGGAGAATGTTATACCCGTAGTTCCGTGGTATGTATGCGAGGACGACGCATTTGAGAATACGACATTGAAATTGGAATGGAAGAAAGAGGTGATTTTTCCACTAAAAGTTTCCGCTTTTTGTGAAGGAAAAGGTTCGTTAATGGAATTGATTCCCGATTTGGTATTCGACTTCTTGGAATATTAGAGAATTATGGAATTTTATTTTTCTGAATGGTCACTGGGCCCACAGAGAAATTTACTGCTTTGTGGGCCCACTTTGTTTTCTAGATTTTGGCCATCAGGATATTTTCTAAGATGAAATATGTTGACGGTAGGAGGGCTTACACGGTCACCCCTAGTTGGCTCGACGATTCCACTTTGTACACAACACCCGCTAGAGCCTGCTGACTAAACGCTTTACACAACTCGTAGGATAAATTCCGCTATGTCATTTCAAATTTTTATGGATTTTTCCGAGAGACGCAACACGTTGATCAACGAGAGGCTTACACTTGTCACCCTCTAATTGACGGATGTCACACGCAATGTGGTCGATCGGGTCGCTTATTTTGTCTCGAGTCGGTAGATATTTCAGGTGCAAGTCGCCAAGCGACACTTGCCTAAATCCTCACCCTACACTTGCCTTGCACTTGGCATAATCTTGGCCATTGGTTGGCCATCCCTTGACCTATAAATACCCCCTTTAGATGAAGAGTTCTTCATCCACATTTCACTTTCCAAGTCTTGAAAATCCTTCCTCTCCTCAGAGCCTTTTCGTCTAACACCCCCCCCCCCCCTTTGAGGAGCTTAGCCGAGGCTATCCCCCCCTCCTAGCCTAGCCGAAATCTACCCCCCTCCCTTGGTAGAAAAGTTGCCTTCTAGTATTGTTATAATGCCCAAAATACCCTAGCCCTAATCTCTTAGTACTTAGTAGAAGTCACAAGAACTTCTAAGGCTCTCGAGCTACCTGAGCGCATAAACTTAGAGCTAAACCTTGCTCAGCGACTTTTATCTAGGATATTATTGGGCTTACCGAGGTAAATAACCTTATCTTCCTTTTGTAATTAGAGTATATATACTGTAGAAGTATAGAATAAGTATTAAATACTTGTAAGGATATCATGTATAGAATTGAATCAAGTATCACAAAGTAGGGCGGCTTAAAAGAAGAATAATAGAACCGCATTTACATAGACTATTTTCACAAGAGACTTGAGTAGCTCACCGCAGGGAAGTGCTGCCCAAATGTCCATAGAATAGCTAACCCTCTGCTTAGAGCTTTATACAAGATGCCTAGACGCTGATAGACGATTTGATCGATATAGTCGATACTCATACGCGACATATTCAACTCGGCAGTGGTTTTCACGAGAAGGTATGTGATTCTTCCTATCCTCTCGAGCATGATATTTTAAAGAATATGTATATAGTACCAGACGACGGTGTTAATCGAATAATAATTACGCAATGTCTTCTGACTTAAGCCCGAATAATAAGTACGCAATGTCTTTTGACTTAAGCCCTAATAAAAAGAATCCAAGAGTTCAAAAGAATTAAGAAACCTTTTGAAAGAAGATTAACACTTGGTTTTAAAAGCTAAGAGTTATACTAGCTTTACGGGAAGTTAGGTATAACTACTTAAGAGTGATAAAAAGAATGATTTAATGTTTTAAGAAGATAAGAGACTTGACTTAATTATACCAACGTGAAAAGTGTGAAACCTCATTCGTGAGTAAATAGTATTTTTGGTTTTCAAAAGGAATGATGTTTTACCGATCGTAATGAATGCCGAACAAACCACAAAGAATACTTAATAAAAGAAATGTTTTGACTAATAATGTATTATTAAAACCAAGAGAAACTTCCATCCGCATAGAGCTAAGATTTAGACAAAATGATATTACATTTCCTAGATCACTACAGCTGTAATCGATTGTTATGAAAAATAATAACCTACTCACACATAAGGTATATGTTTTCAAATTGTTTTAAAGGATTAAAACTATGAACTACTTTAACCTTTCAAAATGAGAAACTTGAGTAATTGAAACTAGGCAAACTTGAACGTTAGGAAAAGAACGTTGTTACTTGATTTTACAAAGAGAAGTGTTTTGATTTACTTCAAAAGGAAATTACTCTATTTTTATACTACGTATCAGATGACTTTTGTGAAAGAAACTGATCTTTTAAAAGAGTAATACATGAAGTACTTGGGGCTAAAAACCTGAACTTGTTATCATAATGTAGAAAGTACATTGTGTGAATAACTTGATTGTATTGATTTGTGATAGTCTTGTAATACTTTCTTGTTGACTTAATAAGTAAGCTTGTTAGGGTGCTACGTGAATTAGTATTCGTGATGTTTGTGTAAAGCGGGTTTTCCTTGTTGTGCTTAGGTTGTTTAAACGATAAGCGTTATGATGATATCATATCACTCATGACTCCGGGTTGTCGCCTCCGACGCGGTAGACTCAAAGCGTCTAGTGACCTATGATTCGAGAATACCTTACGCAGTCCAGATGGCCTGGCGCGAGCTACGGAGTTCCGTGTTAGTATGCGCCCTTGTGGTCACGCGGTCTCAGGCTACGCGGACGCGAGTCCAGACGCCGGGAGTAGCTACCGACGCGGGAATACCTCACGCGCCATCGAGTGGCCCACGCGAGCTACTGAAAGTTCCAGGCTAGACGCACATTAGATATCGCGGCGAAGTGCCGCCTTTGATCATGTGACAGATAGACAGATCTCATGATACGCTTTACGACCTTGTTGCATCGTGGGTTTTAGTAGTCGGCTATGCCCTCGCATTTACTCCCGCATTCGCTTTTATGATGACTTTGAGGGCGCGAGTCCCCGACTTGACATGATCGCTATTTATCAGGAATCGTAGTTTTGGTTATCATACATATCTCCCGCTTTATATAGACTACTATGATTTCATTTACGATTTTCGCCACATACTTGGTACTGTCAGATCGACCTCCTTCGGGTGCTCATGCCGCAGTAGCGTACTCCTACCGTTGATTCCCGCCTAGGATCACCGCTTCGCTGGGAAAGCCCGCTTCTAAGCTTAGCATTTTGGTACGGTCCTCGTCGTTGTAGATATTTGTATTCAGGTACGGCGGGCCCCGCCCGCCATTGTTGTTTTAAACTCTGAGGTCCGTAGACTTGTAAGGTTGGGATGTAATCGCTCATTTTGGGGTACTTATATACATATATGCCGAAAGGAAACTTTTTCCTAAATCGTGGTCTTATTTATACTGCTTCATATTTTGGTTGTTTTATTTTCCACGATTTCTCCGATGTATGACTACTGGGTGCCTGTGGGCACCACCACGGCCCTAACGGGTCGTGATAACATGAACGCACTTCAAGGAGGTCAAGACAAGAACGTACCAAGTATGTGAAACAAGAATATCAGAATGAAATCATAACACTTAACAAAACAGGAGACATGATGATAGCCAACCTACAAGACACAACACATAAGCAATATATCAAGTCGTGGACGCATGCCTCAAGTCATTACTACAATATAACCACGGGTCTCACGCCCATAATATCAATCATGCCCGTGGAAATCCTTCCTCATCACGGCAAACCGTGATATAGTACAACACCAATAGCATACATGAACACCAAGTACCACCGGTGGTATAGCCTCGGGGTTTACCCTCACTTATACTCTTACCCCGAGAAGGTGGTAAAGGTGGGGTATAATGTCTCGGTGGTTTACCCTTCACTTATACTCTTACCCCGAGAATGTGGTATAGGCCTGGGGTTTACCCTCACTTATACTCTTACCCTATCTCAACCGACCATCAAACAAAACAAGGTGGGGTATAATGTCTGGGGTTTACCCTCATTTATACTCTTACTCGAGAATGTGGTATAAGGCTCGGGGTTTACCCTCACTTATACTCTTACCCTATCTCAACCGATCACAAACAAAACGTAGCACGCCTGCCTTCTATAAAAATCCGAATTTAACCTAAGTACTACAACGACTAAGCATACCCGTGGAATCCCACATCACCGCTTGCAGACGCCCAAGTAACTTTCAAAGAAGACCGCCCTCCAACCGAGAGTCACAAGAACTTAATAAAACATAATACTTGCACTCAAAGGCTATCACCAAAGACACGAGGCAATTCTCAATTAATCAAGCCAAAGTACTTATCAAGGCGCAAATAGAATAATTCTCATTTAACAAGCCAAAGTACTTATCAAGGCACAAATAGAATAATTCTCATTTAACAAGCCAAAATACTTATCAAGGCACAAATAGAATAATTCTCAATTAACAAGCCAAAGTACTTATCAAGGCACAAATAGAATAATTTCATTTAACAAGCCAAAGTACTTATCAAGGCACAAATAGAATAATTCTCAATTAACAAGCCAACGTACTTATCAAGGCACAAATAGAATAATTCTCATTTAACAAGCCAAAGTACTTATCAAGGCACAAATAGAATAATTCTCATTTAACAAGCCAAAGTACTTATCAAGGCACAAATAGAATAATTCTCATTTAACAAGCCAAAGTACTTATCAAGACACAAATAGAATAATTCTCAATTAACAAGCCAAAGTACTTATCAAGGCACAAATAGAATAATTCTCATTTAACAAGCCAAAGTACTTATCAAGGCACAAATAGAATAATTCTCAATTAAGAAGCCAAAGTACTTATCAAGGCGCAAATAGAATAATTCTCATTTAACAAGCCAAGTACTACGTACGTACATTCTTTTCAAAAGACTCCTTTTTATGTAAAAACCCAAGATACTAACACCCGTAGTATCAAGGTGTGTCTATTTTTTCAAAGTAAGTTACTACACTCTTAGAAAACTCATTTCAAAGCTTGAAATCAAGTAACTTCAAATTTTCACAATCTAGGCAACTTATGCCCATTAATCAAAATAGACAACTTCCTTAACCTTCCATAAAGCCGTTATAACCAACTTCCCATAAAGCCGTTATAACCCTTTATGGTTTTAGACATATCCATTCCTTTTATAATCAAGAGACTTATACAATTAAAACCAAGTATCACATACTTACAAATCAAGTTCTCAACTTTCAAAATACTACAAGTCTCTTAATATTTAGAAAACAAGTTTCTTCTACTTTTAAACCTCAAGTAACTCACACCTCTAAAACAAGTTACTTCTCTTAAATCATGTCACTTCTCTTCTTTTAAAACAAGTAAGTAAATCACTCCTTTGACTCCCCTAAAGTCATTATAATGACCCTTAGGTTTTGGAATTAAGGCACTAGCCAAAAGCTTTGGAAACCACTTCCTTTTCAAGACTCTATGTACTTTAAGTAAAATACTTTCACTTTTAAGAATCCAAACTTCACTAAGGAAATGGATTATACAACTTACAATTTAAACATCAAAGTACAATCGGAAGTACATAACAAATTCTATTTTAGGCAATCCAATTACAACCAAGGAATGGATCATTTACGAGTAGACATACTTTCTTTATCTTAAGGAATCATGCTAGAAGAGGAGATAGTTCACATACCTTTTCGGCTAAATCCACAAGCTAAGCCGAATACGCCGTACGTAGAAGTGTCAACCTATAATGGTCACAACAAGACTATCAACTTCTAGTCTCTAACGTAGAAACTAAGTATACGGTCTCTAATTCTACGGAAAATCGGGCAGCACTTCCTTTGTTTCTACTCACTTTGCCACCTTTTTCAAGGCCGAATACAATAACCAACACACCACATTTAAGGCTCAAAACAAAACTAAACAGCGGGATTACACGCCTTACAATACGTGTAAAATTTCGCCCCACAATTCATACGAAATAGCTCCATAATCTAGCCATTCTCGGCCAACATAAATAATAACACTAAGTCCTTTACAATTCTTTTCCAATTCCAAGTTCTAAGGTCTAACATGTTATATAGTCATAAACAACTTCAACAACTACAATTTCCTTCTTTTTACAACATGCGACGACTTTACTAATAATCGACTTGAATTGAAATCTTAGGGCTAACATGCTAGTTTTCGGATTAGGGTTCCAATAACCAATATACTTATCCAACTACATAATATATAATCATGCTTGCTAATATCCATAGCTACAATCAATAAGTAAACTTAATTGCTAAAACGACAAAATTTATACCTTTCCAAGCCCTTAAAATTCCCAAGATTCAAAGTCACGCCTTAGCAATTCTTAGCTCCTTTCCTTATGTTCCAATCCGCTATTTGAAGCCCTTAGAAGTTCACCACCAACTTCTCTTCCATTTTCAAACAAAACCTAGAAAAGCAACTAGGTTTTCACTCGACTAACACGAAAAACTCTCTTCCGGATTTTTCTATTGAGATACACTTACAATACACTCATGAACCTTGGTTTAAAGTCTTGTGGCTAATGGATCAAAACTACAAAATTTTCATTGAATCGCACTAAAGCCGCAGAGCAGCCTATAGCAATAAAGAATGTTGTCTAATTTTTCTAAGTGTTGAAAATGCCAAGTCTTGCTACTAGTGTAGTATTTAAAACACATCGAGGGCTTAGATTACAACAAATGTGAGGCTTGGATGGGTTTCACTACGATCAAGCCCACGCGACAAGTTTCGACAAGTCAACAATGTCACGCTAGCAAGACTAATCTTCCAAGGTGGTCAATGACCATTTTATCCTCACTAAATTTCATCCAAGACCACATGCTGGGTGCCACTGTCGCCTCTCTCATTCGCCACAAAATTCAGAACCCTGGGGCCCCACAAAAATGTAAAATTTCTCAAAGGGCCCCACGTGACCAAATTCAGAAAAATAAATTTCCATAATGTTAAAAGTTCCATACTCATCAAATAATGCATTTTGAGAATCCAATTCTCAACAACGAACATTTTTCCTTTCCGACGTTTCTAAGATTTTCCATTTAAAACAATTCTTCCTTTCGCACTAATTTCCAAGTCTCGATTCCTTACGCATATCTCTCTTATACATGTCCCGGACTTACGGGTGTAACATTCTTCCCCTTAGAAACATTCGTCCCCGAATGTTCTTAGTCGCTGCTGCTTATACAAACTCGCATAAACTCTATACTATGCCTAACAATCAAAATGTTATACCTCAGATTTCTGAGTATGACGCAGGCGCATATACGAAAGTTTAGCCTTAAAGTTAGCCAAGTTCAAAATTGTGCACAACTCGCTAAAAGAATCGCTTTCCACGAAACGCTTCACCACTTCCGTAGGAAAATTCCGGCCATGCCATTTCTAATTTTTGGCGGATTTTTCCGGCAGACGAAACATTTTGGATCAACGAGGGCGACACTTGGCACCTCCAATCGATGGACTTGAAATCGCCCATCGACGAATCGACTCGAATGGCACGCTTTTTGTGCCTTTGCACAAGTCAAGGAGTTGGTAGGATATTTGCGTAGTAGATAGAACGGACACTTGCCTAAATCCTCACCCTACACTTGCCTTGCACTTGGCATCATCTTCGCCCTTGGTTGGCCATGGCTTGACCTATAAATATCCCCTTAGATGAAGAGTTCTTCATCCACAAAATTACTTCCAAGTCTTGAAAATCCTTCCTCTCCCTTTGTGAGCATTTCGTCCAAAGATACTCCCCTTCGAGCGAAGTCGGCCGAGGCCTCCCTAGCCTAGCCGAAATCTACCCTCCTTGGTAGAAAAGTTGCCTTCTAGTATTGTTATAATGCCCAAAATACCCTAGCCCAAATCCCTTAGTCCTTAGTAGAAGTCAAAGAACTTCTAAGGTTTCGAGCTACCTGAGCGCATAACTTAGAGCTAAACCTCGCTCGCACGCGACTTTATCTAGGATATTATTGGGCTTACCGAGGTAAATAATCCTAACCTCTTTTGAATTAGAGAATACATACCGTAGTAGTATAAGAATAAGTATTAAATACTTAGAAGAATATTACGTATCAGAATTGAATCATATCACAAAGAGAAGGCGGTTTAAAAGAAGAATAATTGAACTATACTTACTTAGGATGCTTTCACAAGAGACTCGAGTAGCTCACCGCAGGGAAGTGCTGCCCGACTTTCCGTAGAATTGTGAACCTCCGCTTAGAATGACCTTCAGAGTAGTCTAGACTTTGATAGATGTCTGACTATTATAGGTGATTCTCTCGCACGCGACATATTCAACTTAGCAGAGGTTTTGCCGGTATGTATGTGATTCTTCCTAAAGCATGATATTTTAAAATATATATGTAGTAGAGACGCATACGTGTTAATCGAATAATAACTACGCAATGTCTTTTGACTTAAGCCCGATTAATACTTACTGAATGTCTTGCGACTTAAGCCCTAATAATAAGGATCCAAAGCATTTCAAAAGAATACTGAATCATTTTTAAACAAAAGAGAACAAATTGGTTTTTAAAACAGAAGCTTAAGAGTTATACTAGCTTTATGAGAAGTTAGGTATAACCACTTAAGCATGATAAAAGAAACATTTTGCCTATGTGTTTATAATGATTTATATTGATTTATGAAAGAATAATAAAATGGTTTGACGAGTAGACATAATATGATGCTACGTGGTAGTGACTTATAACGCTTGTGTAAGAGGTCAAGATACTTATGCTATGTTGTTTAAACTATACGATGTTATGTTAGTACTATATCACTCACCTCGAGACGATACCGGGTTGTCATCCGACGCGGGTAGACTCAGCGGTCCGGGACCATGATTCGAGAATACCTCACGCGGTCCAGGGGGCCTGCGCGAGCTACGAGAGTTCCGTGTTAGTACGCGGGTTATGCCTCACGCGGCCTATGTGGCCATGCGGACAATGAGTCCGTGACGACGCCGATGAGTAGCTACCCTCGACGCGGGTTATATACCCTACGCGCCTATATGAGTGGCCTACGCGACTACGGAGTCCGTGATTAGGCTTGCACGGTGATACTACGCAATTGGCCCCGCTCGATCATTCGCACCTAGAAAAGACATGTTACGCTTACCTATTGTTGCTCTTGTTTATGATGTGGCACTATGTGCTACCTTGGTTGTTTCATACATACTTGCAAAACCGATTTTAAAAAATGATATGTTTTCATTTAAGTACTTTACGCTTCATATACTTAGTACCGTTGTAATCGACTCTCCTTCGGGGCCGCGCTCATGCCGCAGGTAAGGGCAAAGGTGTGCTAGATCCACATCTTGGATCTCTCTGCTGCCGTGAGCTCCATCTTCTCCGAGGAGGCTCTACTTTGGGTACGATCTCCTCAGAGATAGTTTTGTACAGGTATGGCGGCCCCGTCCCGCCATAGTTGTTTATTTCTCAGAGGTTTGTAGTCATGTTGTACTGGGATGTAATCGCAAACCTTGGTTTATGTATATATGCTAAAGGCAACCATTTTCTCGTAAACTGTATCATTTACAATTATTTCATGTCTTGTTTTATATTCCGCGATTTTCTCTCGATGTATGACTACTGGGTGCCCGGTAGGCACTACCACGCCCCGAACGGTCGTGACAAAGTGGTATCGAGCGCTTAATCCTCTGAAAGTGTCTGCACCGTATCTAGTAAGTCTGATTATCTGCATGTGCACCACACCAATAATCTGAGGCTATAGGATATTTAGGATTGGTTTCATTCTTCTTACTCGAGATCGTGCTTAGAGTCGTGTTAAAGTTGACCCTCTAACGATTCCTTTCTCAGAACGCTTATGCCTCCACGTAAGGCAACTCGCCCGTGGCGGGCAAGGCAAACGGAGCCGCTAGTGGGACACCTAGAGTCACGAGGGCTCGCCCGCCTATACCAGACGGCGAGTTCTACGACGCCGCCACCCCAAAGAGAGACTACAAGATTTACACCTCCACCCCACACCGGAGCAGATGAGACGGGTTACAGAGATGGCCCGCCATCGCCAGATCGTGGCCGCATACGAGGACAGCCGGATGCGCAGCCAGCCCCACCCCGCATCGCACTGGTTCACCCGAGGCGCAGAGTTTGAGGCTACGAGACTTCGAGTCAGAGCCCGCCGAGTTTTACTGTCGAGGCCGGAGGATGATCCGCAGGAGTTCATCCGCTACCACAGAGGATTTTGAGAGTGATTAGGCGCCTGAGACCGAGTCCGTGATCTTGTTCACATAGCCGCGGATACCGCAATCGATTGGTTTGATTCACGGAGTTATCCCGAGATCACGCGCCCCGCCTACTGGGATGAGTTTTCGCAGGCTTTCTCACTTCACTATTGCCTCCACAGCACGGCGAGGGCGCGGCCGATAGATTTTTACCGCCGAGGCGCAGAGGACGACCGCCGTGGAGTACAATGTCGAGTTTGATTCCTCGCTCGCTATGTCCCAGGCTGGTGGCAGATATGAGGATAGGGTGCACCGCCACGCCACCGGCTAGATGATTATATGGCCGAAGTCACGTGCGGGTGTTTTCTTCACCGCATGGACATTACCCGCACGCAGCTCATGCTCGACGCGGCGAGCGCAGAGGCCGACGAGTCGATGCAGACAACAGTAAGCAGGCCAGACGGAGGGTGTTCGTGGCTATCGTGGTGGGCGCCTAAGCAAAGAATCTAGATTTGCACCACGCCACTCGTAGCACTCCCGCACCGCCCTCAAGACACCCGAGTATTCGAGGGCGTACCAGGGCCCTGTGGCTTCGTGACGCCCGAGTAGCAGAGGTATCGGCCGACGACCACCCCAACATGGCCGATGACAGATCCCATTACGGAAGTGTGGTACGCTTTGGGAGCTTGTTACGCCAGGCCAGCAGGTCACTTTGGCGGGATCGTCCGACCGGGGCCTGGCGGTAGGCTCACCTTCGTGTTCGCTGCCGCCATCATCTCCTACGCTACTCGCCGAGGCGTGGTACTACGGTCAGCAAGTCGCGCAGAGGTCGTGGCGCTGGTCTCGCTTCTAGCGGTCCTCGTAACGCATTTATGCTTTGTCCACCGACAGATCGTGAGGCCTCACCGATGTCGCCACACGTACCTTATCGCTCGGGTTTGACGTATGCTTGATAGATCCGGTTCTACTGGCCCCATATATCTCCCTTGTTGCTAGTAGGATAGGGATACACCGAGTCCATGCACTTTCGAGGTAGCTACGCCATGGGTGATTCTTGGTAGCTCGGCGGTATATGAGCTTGTCCTGCGACCATTTACGCCGTCGACTTAGCCGACTTGATAGAGTCGAGATGATTGACTTCGCGTGATCACGGGGATGGATTGGCAAGCTTTGTTATACCCCAGATTTCCGCAGTATGTACGCGAGGCGCACGATTATAATTTGAGCCTTAAAGTTGGCTAGTTTCGAAATTTGGGCACAAGTGCCAAAAGAATCGTTCGACTAAACGCTTTACTAAACTTCATAAGGAAAATTCCGCCATGTCATTTATAATTTTTGCGGATTTTTCCGAGAGAAGAAACATTTTTGACCAACGGGAGGGTGACGTGTGTCACCCTCACATTGTAAGTACTTGTGGGCTGTTTGGACGAAAATAGGTGGCATGGTTAGGTAGGATATTTTGTGCAAGTTGCGTGGTAGATGGATAAGGTGCACATGGCTTAATCCTAGCCCTACACTTGCCTAACACTTGAAGAATCTCGCCATTGGTTGGCCATTCCTCGACCTATAAATACCCTCTAAGTCAAGACTTTCTTCATCCAAACTTGAGCAATCTTTCTAAGTCTCACACTACTCCTCCTCTTGTTTGCTTCGCCCAAAGCCCTCCCCCTCCCTCGCGAAGCTTGCCGGCAGGCCTCCTCCCCTTTGTAGAGGCTCGCCGTGGGGCATACCCCAGCCTAGTTGTCTCGTATAAATACCCTCTTGGGTATAGAAAGACTCTCCAAGTATTGTTATAATGCCCAAATACCTTGTAGTATTCCCAAGGTTACACTTATACAAAAGCCCAAATATTATTATACTTCCTTTAGCCACTAAACGAAACCCTAAGGAAAACCTTCATAGTCGGTTGAAGTGTTAAGTAGAAGTTGGTAAGAACTTCTAAGGGTTGTTTGAGCTGGTCGGAGCGCACTGAGTAGAGCTAAACCTTGCTCAGGATCGACTTATAACTTGGATAATTTTGGGCTTATCGAGGTAAACACTCTTAACCTTCTGTTGTAATTGGAAATTACATGTTGTTGGAATATATAGTTGAAGTATACTATATATAGAATTGAATTATACTTACGGCAATGTATTTTGACTTAAGCCTAAATAATACTTACGGCAATGTCTTTTGACTTAAGCCTGAATAATACTTACGGCAATGTCTTGCGACTTAAGCCTGAACTTTAAGAAGAGAATCGAATCAGAATTACTTTGGATCAGATTACAAGAGACTTGTATAGCATTACCGTGAAGTATAATTGTACACGCCCTGCTAACGAAACCCCTGGCTTCGTAGCCACTGACAGAGGAGAGAATTACGCCGTCATGTGGGGAGGTGTGCCGAATTTTCTCAGAGAATATTCTACGCCGATCTAAAGATATTAATAGGCGCCAGGGCCTCTATAGGTCAGAGTACCACGCAGGAGTGATCTGCTTGGCTAGAGTGTAGCCGACTTTGAGGTACTTGGAGCGCTTTGCTATTAGTCGATAATCGCCGCGAGGTATGTGAACCTCTTCTTATCTGCTTCTAGCATGATATGTGTATAACTATGTAGTACGGTAGACGCATACGTGTTAAATGTATTTGATTGTTTTTAAACATAAAGTGTTATAACGCTTTACGGGAAGTCGTTATAATGTACCTATGTAAATGAGAAATGCTTTGTGGTTTCTTTTTAAAGATAATCGATTTGACTTATAACCGACTTGATGTGTGATAATAAAGAACCTTCAAGTATTCTAAAAGATTAAGAAACCTTTTGAAAGAATGGTTTGAAGTTAAGAGACTTATTCTTAAAAGATAAGAGACTTGACTTAATACGGACGTTTGCGTGAAACCTCATTCGCAGTAATGAGTGCTTGGTTTTGAAAGGAATAATGTTTTACCGATTTCGAAATCGAACGTGTATCGACAAACCATCGTAATGCTAATAAAGGAAAATGTATTGAATAATTAAGTATTATTAAAACCAAGAAAAACCTCCATCCGCATAAGCTAAGATAAGACAAAATGATATTACATTTTCTAGATCATGGTCGCTTAGTAAGATTGGTTATGAACAAGAATAACCTACTCGCTATGGCATATGTTACTCAATTGTTTTAAAAGAGATTAAGACATTGAACTATGAAACTTTTCAAAAAGAGACTTGTGTAATCAAATTAGGCAAACCGAACTTTAGGGAAAAGAAAGGTATCAGGTTGTCTTAAAATGGTTTAAAACATAAGGTGTTATAACAAACTTTACGGGAAGTTGGTTAAAACGACCTTATGAAAACAAAAGAAAGGTTTTATCATTGGTTTTAATGTGGTAACTTGACTTTAAAAAGAGAAGTGTTTTGGTCAAAAAGAAGGCATGGTGTCGCTTTAATTTGGTTTTAAAAAGGAAAGTATGGAAGTTGTTTTGGTTTACTTAAAAGATATAAGTCACTCTATTTTTTATACTACGTATCCGTGACTTTTATAAAAGGAATAGATCTCTTTAAAAGGAATTTAACGCACGTAGTACTTTAGGTTAAAACCCGACTTGGGCATAAAATGAAAGTACTTCGAGTTGTTGTGAAACTTGCCTACGCTTGTTGTTGTGAAACTCGCTTATGCTTGTCATTGCGGAAACTTGCCTATGCTTGTTGTTGTGAAACTTGCCTATGCTTGTTGTGATAGCCTTTGTTGTGCAAGAATTGTGTTTCTATACCACCGCTGCCTCATGGAGGTCGCTGACTTGTTGAGAACTTACTCGACGGACCGGCAGCGACGGATAAATTCCACCGCACGCCTCGCTGATGTTACTTTTGTTAATCGCTTGGACATACCGACACGACGTAGCGCACGCGTATGCTTCCACTTTGATTACCGCCTTGTTGTCTTATTGTTTCCTTCGACATATCGACACGACGCGTAGCGCACGCATGCTTCCATTTGGAATGCCGTCTTTATTGTTCCTTTCGACATACCGACACGACGCGTAGCGCACGCGTATGCTTCCATTTGGAATGTTGTCTTATTTGTTCCTTTGGACATATCGACACGATGCGTAGCGCACGCATGCTCCTTTGGATTGTCGCCTTATTGTTATCATATCATAGATCACGGCGGTGAGGAAGGAATTCCACCGCACGAGTGATGATTTGGAGGCGAGTCCCGACTTGATATGACTATTTATATGTCAGGTAATCGTAGTTTGCTATCATACACGCCTCCCGCTTATATAGATCGCTATGATTTCATTTACAATATTTTACGCTTTCACATACTTGGTACTGTCAGATCGACTCCTTCGGGGCCGCTCATGCCGCAGTAAGTACATCTACCGCCGATCCCCGCGCTTAGGATCTCATTTCAGTTGCTGGAAGCTCCGCTTCGCCGAGGCTTATCTTTGGTATGTTACCCCGAGTCCGTAAGTTCTGACGCTCGTGGTATGGCGGCCCCGCCCCGCCATAGTTGTTGTATAAATCTTAGAGGTCCGTAGCACTATTACGGGCAGTGTAAGGATTGTAAATCGCTCAAATGTTTATATATATATTGAAGGCAACCGCTTTGGTTGGCCTATTTGATTTTATTTATCATGTCTCTTGTTTCATATTTATGCTTTAAGTTCCGCTGATTTTCTCCGATGTCAGATCACCAGGGTGCCCGGTAGGCTCCACCACGGCCCCTGCTCGGTCGTGACAAGCTTTTGCTACGCCAATGTAGATCGCAGAGAGTAGTACGGCCCAGCTTCCGAGGAGTTTGGCGGAGCGAGGGGAGCACCAGACGCCGGTGGTAGGTTTATTTCCTACCTCAAGGCTAGGAAGATGGTGCGTAGGGTATATCTACCATCTCGCTCGGTGTTTGATATCAAGCCGCGCACCAGATTTTCCGCCGCCCAAAGTGGTCGAGAGTTCCCAAACGTGTTTCCCGACGACCTCCGTATCCTCCCGAGAGGGAGATTGAGTTTTGTATAGACATATTGCTGCACACTCGCCTATTTCCATTCCGCCATACGTAACGACACCGCCGAGTTGAGAGAGTCAAGGATCGCCTTAGGGATTTGCCGAGAAGCGGCTTCATCAAAGCCTAGTGTTTCTCCCCGAGCGCAGATTGTTCGCGAAGAAGACGGACGACGCACGCATGTGTTGATTACGCATACCAACAAGGTGACCATTAAGAATGTATACCCTCTTCCTGTGATTGATGATTTGTTCGACTGGGCCAGGTGGTGCGAGATGTTTCTCCAAGATTGATCCGCGATCGCTATCATCAAAGTAGTCGAGAGGCGGATGTCCCTAGATCGCATTCCGACCGGTGACGCATTATGAGTTCGGTCATGTCTTTGGTTGACCAACGCTCCGCAGATTCATGGATTTGATGAACCGAGTGTTCAAACCATTTTGGACACGCTTGTGATAGTGTTCATCGATGATATCTTCGTTTATTCTCGCCAGAGTGAGTACGCGAGCATTCGGCGATCAGGCCGACGCTTCTCCAGACTAGCAGCTTGACGCCAAGTTTTCCAAATGTGAGTTTTGCTGACTTCGTGGCTTTTCGGGCATATTGTCGGGCCGATGGCATTCGAGTGGATACGCCAAGATCGAGGCGCAGTGACTTGGCCTGCACCTACTACTCCGGCAGAGGTTCGCAGCTCGGGCCTCAGATATTATCTACGGTTCGTGGAGAAGTTTGCTTCTATCTTCGCACCATTGACTAGGTCGACTCGTAAGCGCACCAAGTTTCAGCGGATCGATGTCGTGAGCAGTGGTTTCAGCTGTCGAAAGAGAGATCGACGACCGCCTCGCTCTTACTCTTCCGCAGGTCCAGACGCTATGTCGTGTATCAGACGCGCCAGCATCGGGTTGGGATGTGTTGATGCAAAGATGGCAGGTTATAGCATATGCATCCCGACAAGAAGCACGAGAGGAACTACCCCACCCATGATTTGGAGTCGAAGTCGTGATTCACGCCAAGATCCGAGGCACTATTTGTACGGGTTCACGTGGATATTTTTACTGCACCACAAGAGCCTCCAAAGATATCTTCACTGCAGGAGCCGAACTTACCATGCAGACTGGTTAGAGTTGCTTAAGGATTACGATGTTGATATCCCGCACCACCCGGGAAAGCCAACGTTGTGGCGTATGCCTTAGTCGTAGTCGACGGGGAGCCTATCGACGTGCAAGAGCAGAGAGGATACGGTTCGTGATTTGCATCGCTTAGCGAACCTGGTGTCCGCTTGATTGATTCCGATAGCAGGGGTTCGAGTTCGCGAGGTTGCCGAGTCTTCCATCGTGAGCGAGGTAAGAGGCAACACCGAGGATCCAGCTTTGACACGTTATCGCGATACCGCTTCTTCGCGAGGCGCGGTCCTGAGGTAGCAGACCGCGGGTGCTAAGGTTCGAGGGCGTGTTGTATGTTCCAGATGTTTCAGTGACTTCGGCAACAGTTCTGGGAAGCACACACAAGCTGCTACTTCATCCATCCGGTCGCACCAAGATGTACCACAACCTTAGATCCGTATTGCTGATGGCTCAAGAGGACGCTGCAGAGTTCGTGAGCTCTGTCCGTGGTTGTCGCAGTAAGGCAGAGCACCGTGAGGCCCGTGGTTTGTTACGCACGATAGAGATCCCGACCGGAAGTGGACGTGATCAACATGGACTTCATCACGATTACCTCGCACTCGCAGGAGACATGATTCTATATGGGTTATCGTCGACAGTCGATTTAAATCAGCCCACTTTCTTCCCGTCAGACGACTTTTTCTACCGAGGATTATGCCGACTTTACATCCGAGAGATCGCCGATCGCATGGAGTCCCTATTTCGATCATATCGCATGCAGGAGCCCGCTTACGCTAACTTCGTGTTATACCCCGATTTCCGCAGTATGTACGCAAGGACGCACGAGAAAATTTGAACTTAAGAGTAAGGCTCGACGATTTTCACTTTGTTCACAACACCCGATTAGAGTCGCTTTTCGACTAAACGCTTTCACAAATTTTCGAGGGAAAATTCCGCCATGTCTTTTTAATTTTTATGGATTTTTCCGAGAGACGGAACATTTTGACCAACAAGAGGCGCCACTTGGCACCCTCTCATCGCGGAGTGGCTGTAAAGGTGGCCAAAGTTGGCCTTGTTTGGTCAAGGGTTGGTAGGATATTTTTGTGTTAGATGGATAAGGTGCACTTGGCAAGATCTTGGCCCTACACTTGTTATGCACTTGGCAAGATCTCGCCATTGGTCGCCTTGGCTTATGCTATAAATACCCTCTCCCTTTGATGAATTCTTCATCCTTTCCACAAATCTTCTAAGTGTTAAAATCCCTCCTCTCCTCTTGTCGACTCTCGCCCAAGAGCCCTCTCCCTTTGAAAGTGCCCCCGGCCGAGAGCCCTCTCCCTCCTAGTAGCGTGGGTACCCCTAGCCTAGTTTCTTTCAGATAATACCCCTTTGTGGTGTAGAAATACTCTCAAAAGTATTGTTATAATGCCCAAATTACCTTAGCCAGATACCTTGTAGTATTCTAAGGTTATACCTATATGAAAAGCCCGTAAATACTATTATACTTCCCACACCACAAACCGAAACCCTAGGAAAATCTCCATAGTCCGCTGAGTATCGTGTGTTGGTTAGAACTTCTGGGTGGTTTAGAGCGGGTTGAGCGCCGAGTCGAGCTAAACGATTGCCCAGATCGACTTTATACTTGGATAATTATGGGCTTTTCGAGGTAAATATCTTGTCCTCTATTGTAATTGGAAATTACATGATTGTTAGACTATAGTCAAGTATACTATATGTGTAATCGAACGCGTTGTCGGCAATGTCTTTTGACTTAAGCCCAATAATAAGAAACCTTTTCAAAGAAGAGTATCGAATCGTTTTTACATAGGATCAGACATGAGACTTGTGTAGCTTTTCCGTGAGGTAGAATTGTGCACGTCCTGCTAGATGATGAACCCCCGGTTGGCTTCGATAGCCGCCCGATGGAGGAGGAGATTTACGCTGCATGTGGGGAGGCCGAATTTTCTCGTAATGTTCTACGGCGGATCTAAATGTTAATAAGCGCTGTGGCCTTATAGTCAAGTACTACGATGGCGCGACCCATCGCAAGGAGTAGCCGACGGCTCAAGTACTTCGAGCGCTTTGCTATTAGTCGATACTGCCGCGAGGTATGCGAACCTCTTCCTATCTCTTCTAGCATGATATGTGTGAACTATGTAGTACGGCAGACGATACGTGCTAAATGTATTTGATTGGTGTAAAACATAAAGTGTTATAACGCTTTACGGGAAGTTGGTTATAACAGTTTACGCTGGTAAGAAAATACTTGTGGTTTTTTTTAGGTAATCGGTTTGAACTATAACCGCTTGTTATGTGTTAATAAAGAACTTGAAGTATTTCAAAAGATTTTTGAATCATTTTGAAAGAAGAAGTAATACTTGGTTTTTGAAAACTTAAGAGTTATACTAGCTTTACGGGAAGTTAGGTATAACCGCTTAAGAATGTTTTGTTGATTTCGAAATCGAACGTGTATCGACAAACCATCGCAGTTAATAAAAGGAAATGTTTTGACTAATTAAGTATTAATAAAACCAAGAGAAACCTCCATCTCGCATAGAAGCTAAGATGAGACAAAATGATATTTCCTAGATCACGATCATTGTAATAAGATTTTTATAAACAAGAATATCCTACTCACATATAAGGCTTATGTTTCAGATGGTTTAAAAGAGAATGATAGTCTTAAGTGATTAATACTATGAACTACTTAAACCTTTCTAAAATGAGAAACTTGAACATTGAAATTAGGCAAACTTGATCATTGGAAAAGAATGTTGCTACTTGATTTTACAAAGAGAAGTAATTGATTTACTTTAAAAGGATAGTCACTCTATTTTTATACTACGTATTGTGTGACATCGTGAAAGTAACGATCTTTAAAGAGTTAATGATGAAGTACTTCGGGGATAAAACCCGAACTTGTTGGCATATAGCAGAAAGTACCTTGTGGTATAACTCGATTGTGTTGGTTTGTGATAGCCGCAATACTTTCGTTGATTGATAAGTAAACACGCCAGATGCTACGTGTGTTAGTATCTTGTGACGCTGTGTGCGGTTTCTTTGTTGTGCTTATGCTGCTTAACGATAAGTCGCTGTGTTAGTATTTTACATCACTCATCTCGAGATGATTCCGGGTTGCCGCCTCCGACGCGGTAGACTCAGCGGTCGACGGACCTATGATTCGAGAATACCTCACGCAGTCCTGTGGGCCTATGCGAGCTACGAGTTCCGTGTTAGCGCGCCCTTACGGGCACGCGTCCACGTGGCCACGCGGATCGCAAGTCCGTGAAGACGCCGGAGTAGCTACCGATGCGGGAATACCTCACGCGCCGTCACGAGATTGGCCTATGCGCGAGTCGCGAAAGTTCGTGGCTAGACGCGCGACATTAGATATCGCGCAAGCGGCCGCCTTTGATCATGTGACGGCCCAGACAGATCTTATGATACGCTTCATGACCTTGTTTGTACCGCTGGTGTTAGTAGTCCGCCATGCCTTCGCATTTCACCTCAGACGGTGTTATTATGGCACAGTGGGACTCGTGTTCATGTGTGTTCCTTGGTGCTTTTATATCATAAATCGCCAAGGCTGGAAGGTATTCCACGCATGATTGATGTTGTGGGCGTGAGACCCATTGTTATATTTGAGTGATGACTGAGGCGCGAGTCCCCGACTTGATATGATCGCTTGTTATTTTGAATCAGAGTTTTGTTATCATACATGCCTCCCCGCTTTATATAGACTACTATGATTTCATTTACGATTTTCGCCACATACTCTGCACTGGCATCGACTCCTGGGGGCCGCTCATGCCGCAGTAAAGGTACACCGCCGCCGATCCTCGCCTAGTGGTCACAGTCACTTTGGGAAGCTCCGCTTCTCCGAGGCTTATTCGCATAGTCCCCTCGTTATTGTGGGTGCTACATCTGTGGTACGACGGCCCCGTCCCGCCAAGTATTGTCATATCATTCTGTGAGGTCCGTAGTAATCAAGGGCGTGTGGTTTGTAAAAAGGATTGCCGTCACGATTGAAAGAGTTGTTGTTTATATATATGCCGAAAGGCAAGTTTTCACAGACATCGCTTTGTACTTCATTTGTTTCACGATGTGTTTTATGTTCCGACACTGATGTCAGATCACTAGTGGTGCCCGGTAAGGCACCAACACGGGCCCAGCTGGTCGCGACAAAAGTGGTATCGAGCGCTTAATCCTGAAAGGTCTGCATCAGATCCAGCAGTTCGATTATCGCAGGTTGTGCACCACACCAATAATCGTGAGGCTATAGTGGTATTTAGGATTGGTTTCTATTCTTCTCACTCGAGATCGCGCCTTAGAGTCGTGTTGTAAGTCGACCTCCGACTAAATTATTTCCTTATCGCTATGCCTCCGCGTAGGCAACCCGCCCAGAGGCGCGCAAGGCGAGGAGTCGCGAGTAGAGTTCAGAGGTGGCGAGGCACAGCCCAATCATTACCTAGGATAGTGCTTCATTCGGGAGTTCTCGCGACGCCACTAGCCCCAGCAGAGTTTTAGCACGGCGGCGTAGCTCCATCGCGCCACGATGTTCGACCTTCGGACCTGACCGATGAGTATAGAGTATACCGATGTACCGCGAGTCTTGACGACTATCTAAGAGAGGTTGTGCAAGAGTAATTCTTCGCTTAGGCTTCGAGTATGGCCTGCACGCTTGCAGCAGCCGAGACGCAGAGATCGACGTTAACGGCGATGAGAAGAGGCGCCGTGAGCAAAGAAGGTCCTTTGGTAACTTTCGAGGCGAGTCGCCACCAAAGATTAGATTTGCACATCCACCATTGCAGAGGTTCCCACGGGTTCGTGACGTTCGGTACGCAGGAGTTGGTCGAGCTCCGCAGCTTCCGCTCACAACACGTAGTTCCACCACCGGATTCGCTTTTCCTCTGTTCATTAGCGATGCACGCCATCCCGGGAATGTCGCCTTTAGTCGGTACTTGTTGCACTACCGCCGCCGTACATGGTCGAGAGTGTCCTCAGGAGGACTTAGCCTTTAGGATCGCGGGTAGTTCGTCATCTTCCTTAGCTATGCGCTACAAGGTTTGATTAGAACGACTCATGGAGTGAAGCAAGAGATATAGATATATCCTTAACCTCTGTAGAGATCTCAGATACGTGATAAGGCGAGTATACCTTAAGTGCTATGTTCGATAGCAAAGGTGTTAGTTGTGATTAGAAATTATGATGGGTTAACCAAGTAAGATTGGGGGATGTAGGCGCGAGCCTTAGAGTTTTATACGCAGAGACCTTAGAGGTAAGTGCCATCTCGAGCATAGGTGTAGGTTATGTTTGACCCTTATCTAAGGCATAGCGCACGTGAGTTATGTTTGGGATAGGTCCCTAGTAGCGTGGAATGAAAGGGGGTAGTTGAGCTAAGAAGACCGCTTGGTTTTCAAACGTGATTAAGCGAGATTGTTCCGATCGGGAGCTAGTATCGCGCTGCTGTCGGGTCGGCTGAGGCCGCCGCGTCAACCAATGACCGCTTGTTGCGGGTCGGGCCAGGTGGTCTCACGGTGGTGGATCACGAGGTGTCGGGCCCAAGTTTAGTTAACCAGACGAGTTCGTGGATACGCTCGATCGGCGGTCGGGTCGACGGGCAGCCCATCGTGTTCTTCGCTCGACCGCTTTTCGCAGAGGTTACGCGAGATGTTGCATCGTAAAGGTTGTAGGCTGCACGAGGTGCCTACCTACACCTTAAGACAGATAGAGCCCGTGTTACTACCGCTTTTTCTCGAGGTTTTGCCGTGCAAGGTTAGGAACTCAGCGTAGTTTCAGACCGCATTCGCCTCGCCGCTGGTCGATTTCGCGGTAGTTGTGAGATTGTTGTCTCCTGGAGGGAGTGTTTAAGCTACCATTTCGTTGTTCTGATGTCACCTTTGAAGCCTCAGGGCGGAAGTGTAAGTTGCCGATCGATTGGTTCGATGTTGGCGCGTTCGCATAACTGTTCAGCTTGTTCCAAAGCAGACCGCGGATATCGAGAAACTTGTCTGTAAGAGGTTCCGCACCGCAGAAATCGTATGATAATCACGACGCCAGAGTTCGTCGACGGTCGGTCTTCTTAAAGCGTACCACCCCGGCTTGGGTGTGACGAGTTTTGGAAAACAGAGGACTTAGCCCGAGTTACTGGGCCTTTTAAGTTCATGTGGAAGAATAGGCCGGCTGCCTATATGTTAGCTTTTTGCCGTCCGACTTAGGAGGCAAGACGTCCGCCTTTCAGATTGTTATGTTCGAAAGTATCTGAGATCCATCCAGAGTGTTCCCAGCTAATGATGACCACGCTAGAGATAAGAACCCAGTTTTGGAAATCAAGCAGATTTAAATGTGGTAAGAGTTTGAGGCACGACACTCGTGGATCGACGCAGTCGGCACTATTTGTCGGGTCACCGAGTGACATTAGAACCTCGCGCAAAGCGACAAAAGTGGTATCATTTCTTTGTAAAGAGAAGGCGCGAAGGAAGTATATTTTAGACCCGTGAGAGGTGCATGCGTGATGTTAGAGGTGTTTCCTCGTGACTCGATGTAAGCTTTTGCGCAAGTTGTTTCGGGCCATGTGTGGCAAGGATTGTTCTCGTAAGCATAGTAGTGAAGACTATATCGCGCGCGCTTGTTTTGAGATTTAGAAAGAACATTCGGACGAATGTTTCATGAGGGGAGAATGTTATACCCGTATTTCCAGTATGTACGTATGACGCACGAGAAAATTTGAACTTAAGAGTAAGGCTTCGACGATTTTCACTTTGTTCACAACACCCGACAGAGTCGCTTTCGACTAAACGCTTTCACTTTCGTAGGAAAATTCCGCTATGTCTTTTTTAATTTTTATGGATTTTTCCGAGAGACGAACATTTTGGACCAACAAGAGGCGCCACTGCACCCTCTCATCGCGGAGCCGTGTAAAGGTCCAAAGTTGGCCTTGTTTGGTCAAGGGTTGGTAGGATATTTTGTGTTAGATGGATAAGGTGCACTTGGCAAGATCTTCGCCCTACACTTGTTATGCACTTGGCAAGATCTCGCCATTGGTCGCCTTGGCTTATGCTATAAATACCCTCTCCCTTTGATGAATTCTTCATCCTTTCCACAAATCTTCTAAGTGTTAAAATCCCTCCCTCTCCTCTTGTTGACTCTCGCCCAAGAGCCCTCTCCTTTGAAAGGCCCTCGCCGAGAGCCCTCTCCCTCCTAAGTGCGCCGTGGTACCCCTAGCCTAGTTGCTTTCAGATAATACCCCCTTTGTGGTGTAGAAATACTCTCAAAAGTATTGTTATAATGCCCAAATTACCTTAGCCAGATACCTTGTAGTATTCTAAGGTTATACCTATATGAAAAGCCCGTAAATACTATTATACTTCCCGTCTACAAAACCGAAACCCTAGGAAAATCTCCATAGTCCGTTGAGTATTGTGTGTTGGTTAGAACTTCTAAGGGTGGTTTAGAGCGGGTCGAGCGCCGAGTCGAGCTAAACGATTGCCCAGATCGACTTTATACTTGGATAATTATGGGCTTATCGAGGTAAATATCTTGTCCTCTATCAGAATTGGAAATTACATGATTGTTAGACTATAGTCAAGTATACTATATGTGTAATCGAACGCTGTTGTCGCAATGTCTTTGACTTAAGCCCAATAATAAGAAACCTTTCGAAAGAAGAGTAATCGAATCGCTTTTTACATAGATCAGACATAAAGAGACTTGTGTAGCTTTTCGCGAGGTAGAATCGTGCACGCCCTGTTAGACGATGAACCCCCGTTGGCTTGATAGCCTACCGGAGGAGAGGAGATTTACGCCGGCGGGGGAGGCGCCTAATTTTCTCAGAGAATGTTCTACGGGGATTTAAATGTTAATGCGCCAGGCCTTATAGTCAAGTACTACGATGGCGCGATCTACATCGCAAGAGTAGCCGACGGCTTCAAGTACTTGAGCGCTTGCTATTAGTCGATACTCGTCGCGAGGTATGTGAACCTCTTCCTATCTCTTCTAGCATGATATGTGTGAACTATGTAGTACGGTAGACGTACATGTGCTAAATGTATTTGCTTGGTGTAAAACATAAAGTGTTATAACGGCTTTATGGGAAGTTGGTTATAACAGGTTTATGTTGGTAAGAAAATACTTGTGGTTTTTTTTTTAGGTAACTGGTTTGAACTATAACTGGCTTGTTATGTGTTAATAAAGAACTTGAAGTATTTCAAAAGATTTTTGAATCATTTTGAAAGAAGAAGTAATACTTGGTTTTTGAAAACTTAAGAGTTATACTAGCTTTATGGGAAGTTAGGTATAACGGCTTAAGAATGTTTTGTTGATTTCGGAAATCAGAATGTGTATCGACAAACCACTGCAGCGTTAATAAAAGGAAATGTTTTGACTAATTAAGTATTAATAAAACCAGTAGAAACCTCCATCTGCATAGAAGCTAAGATGAGACAAAATGATATTTCCTAGATCATGACTGCTGTAATAAGATTTTTTATAAACAAGAATATCCTACTCACATATAAGGCTTATGTTTCTCAGATGGTTTAAAAGAGAATGATAGTCTTAAGTGATTAATACTATGAACTACGAAACCTTTCTAAAATGAGAAACTTGAACATTGGAAATTAGGCAAACTTGATCATTGGAAAAGAATGTTGCTACTTGATTTTACAAAGAGAAGTAATTGATTTACTTTAAAAGGATAGTCACCTATTTTTATACTACGTATCAGGTGACATCGCGAAAGTAACGATCTTTTAAAGAGTTAATGATGAAGTACTTTGGGGATAAAACCCGAACTTGTCGGCATATAGTAGAAAGCACCTCGGTGTATAACTTGATTGTGTTGGTTTGTGATAGCCCGCAATACTTTCTGCTGATTGATAAGCAAACACGCCAGATGCTACGCAGTTAAGATCTCGTGACGTCAGGTAAAGGGTTTTTTGTTGCGCTTTATGTTGCTTAACGATAAGTCATGTGTTAGTATTTTACATCACTCATCTCGAGATGATTCCGGGTTAAGCCGCCTCCGACGCGGTAGACTCAGCGTGGTCGACGGACCTATGATTCGAGAATACCTCACGCAGTCCCGTGGCCTACGCGAGCTACGAGAGTTCCGTGTTAGCGCGGCCCTTACGGGCACGCGTCCACGTGGCTACGCGGATCGCGTCCGTGACGACGCCGGGAGAGCTTACCGACGCGGGAATACCTCACGCGGGCCGACGAGATTGGCCTACGCGAGTCGCGAGTTGTGGCTAGACGCGCGACATTAGATACCGCGCGCAAGTGGCCGCCTTTGATCACGCGGACGGTTCAGACAGATCTTATGATACGCTTCATGACCTTGTTTATACTGGGCGTAGTAGTCGGCTATGCCTTCGCATTTACCCCGACGGTGTTATTATGGCACGTGGACTCGTGTTCACGTGTGTTCCTCGGTGCTTTTATATCATAAATCGCCGGCAGTGAGGAAGGTATTCCACGCATGATTGATGTCATGGGCGTGAGACCCATTGTTATATTTCCGAGTGACGACTGAGGCGCGAGTCCCCGACTTGATATGACTTCTGTTATTTTGAATCGTAGTTTTGTTATCATACATCTCTCGCTTTATATAGAGTACTATGATTTCATTTACGATTTTCGGGCCACATACTCTGCACTGCATCGACCTCCTTCGGCGGGGGCGCTCATGCCGCAGTAAAGGTACACCGCCGCTGATCCTCGCCTGTGGTCACAGTCACTTTTGGGAAGCTCCGCTTCTCCGAGGCTTATCTCGTATAGTCCCCGTTATCGCTGGGTGCTACATCTGTGGTATGACGGCCCCGTCCCTTCGTTGTCATATCATTCTAGAGGTCCGTAGTAATCGCTGGGCGTGGTTTGTAAAAGGATTGCTGCTCATGATTGAAAGAGTTGTTGTTTATATATACGCCGAAAGGCAAGTTTTCACAGACATCGCTTTGTACTTCATTTGTTTCACGATGTGTTTTATGTTCCGACACTCGATGTCAGATCACTAGGGTGCCCGGTAAGGCACCGCCACGCCCGCTGGTCGTGACATTCGGAGGTCTTTCCAGAGAGGTTTAGGGACGCAGTGAGCTCGAGTAATCGCATTCCATCCACGCACGGACGGACAGCAAAGCCGCACTATCCGCACTCGAGGATATGCCGCGAGCCAGGTTATCGACTTCAGGGTAGCTGGAGGATCATTTGCCTCTAGTTGAGTTTGCGTGATAATAATAGCTACCACTCCAAAGATTCGACGGCGCCTTACGAGGCATTGTACGAGGAAGTGCAGACGCCATAGTGGTTCGACGTGGGCGAGTGCGCTAGCGGGACCGCACTTGGGCAAGCAGCCGGATAATGCGGCTTATCCGAGCCGCTATCGACACCGTGAGTCGATGTAAGTCGTGATGCGCAGATCATCGCCGCCGACATCCGAGTTCGAGGTTCATGATTGGGTTTTACTAGCGTCACCCACGGCGGGTGTGATGAGATTCGAAGAAGGAAACTCACCGCGTACATCGGGCCATTTCGCATTGTCCGCAGGTAGGCAAGGTTGCCACGAGTTGATCTCGCCGTCCGACCGGAGGCAGTGCATCCGCTTTTTCACGATCTATGCCGGCGAGACGACGGATCCATCTAGGGTACACCCGATTGACGACGTCCAGTGTGACCGAGGGTTATCGGGATGAGAGATTCCCATACCGATAGTCGATCGCCGTGTTAGGCGCCCGCGACTGCTGACGTGGCTTCCACAAAGTCTTGTGGCGGAACGAGCCAGGAGGAGATGACGTGGGAAGTCGAGGAGACATGACGCGGAGGTATCCTCACTTATTCCCCACACCTCCGTGTAACTTACTTTCCTATTTGCCGGTTTAATTTTCGTGAAATTGTTAAGTGTTATATTACGGCTATGCGTGGCACTTGCAAACCGCTTGAGCTTTATCGATAATCGTTTGGGAAGGAACATTCGACGAATGTTTCTAAGGAGGAGAATGTTATACCGTATTTTCTGAGTACGTGAGGCGCACGCACGAAAGTTTAGCCTTAAAGTTAGCCAAGTTCAAAATTGTGCACAACTCGCTAAAAGAATCGCTTTCCGACTAAACGCTTCCACAACTTCCGTAGGAAAATTCCGCCATGCCATTTCTAATTTTTATGGATTTTTCCGAGAGACGAAACATTTTGGACCAACGAGGCTTACACTTGGCACCTCCAATCGATGGACTTGAAATCGCCCATCGACGAATCGACTGAATGGCACGCTTTTTGTGCCTTTGCACAAGTCAAGGAGTCGGGTAGGATATTTGTGTGTAGTTGATAGAACGGACACTTGCCTAAATCCTCACCCTACACTTGCCTTGCACTTGGCATCATCTTCGCCCTTGGTCCATGGTCGACCTATAAATACCCTTAGATGAAGAGTTCTTCATCCACAAAATTACTTCCAAGTCTTGAAAATCCTTCCTCTCCCTTTGTGAGCATTTCTGTCCAAAGCATACTCCCCTTTGAGTGAAGTTGGCCGAGGCCTCCCCCCCTAGCCTAGCCGAAATCTACCCCCCTTCCTTGGTAGAAAAGTTGCCTTCTAGTATTGTTATAATGCCCAAAATACCCTAGCCCAAATCCCTTAGTACTTAGTAGAAGTCACAAGAACTTCTAAGGTTTCGAGCTACCTGAGCGCATAACTTAGAGCTAAACCTGCTCAGCGCGACTTTTATCTAGGATATTATTGGGCTTACCGAGGTAAATAATCCTAACCTCTTTGAATTAGAGAATACATATTGTAGTAGTATAAGAATAAGTATTAAATACTTAGAAGAATATTACGTATAGAATTGAACTGCTATCACAAGTAGGCGGTTTAAAAGAAGAATAATTGAACTATACTTACTTAGACTGCTTTCACAGACTCGAGTAGCTCACCGGCAGGGAAGTCTGCCGACTTTCCGTAGAATTGTGAACCCTCCGCTTAGAATGACCTTCGAGTAGTCTAGACTTTGATAGATGTCTGTGACTATTATAGGTCGATTCTCACGCGACATATTCAACTCGGCGAGGTTTTCAAGGTATGTGATTCTTCCTAAAGCATGATATTTTAAAATATATATGTAGTACGGTAGACGCATACGTGTTAATCTGAATAATAACTACGCAATGTCTTTTGACTTAAGCCCGATTAATACTTACGGCAATGTCTTGCGACTTAAGCCTGAATAATACTTACGACAATGTTGTCACGACCCGAACCTGGGCCCGTGACTGGTGCCTTACCCCGGGCACCCTAGTGATACAACATCAGAGTAATCAGCGGAACATAAAACACATACATGAAACAAATGAAGTACAAAACAAGATCTGAGGAAAACTTGCCTTTCGCATATATATAAATAACAACTCTTACAAATGAACAGCTTTAATCCCTTTTACAAACCCCGCCACAACAAGATTCTGCACTTCTACGAATGATATGATAACAACGACGACGTGGCCGCCATACCCCGAATGTAAGCACCTAAAACAACAGGGGACTATACTACGATAAGCCTCCGAGAAACGGAGCTTTCCAAACGCTGAATCGTGACTCCTAAGAGCGAGGATCAACGATCGTGTACCTTTACTGCGCTATGAACGCAGCTCGGGCGAGGTCAAGACAACAGTACCGAGTATGTGAAATGAAAATAACATCAGTAAATGAAATCATAGCAGCCATATAAAGCAGAGACATGTATGATAACCAAACTACGCTTTACAACAAAGCAAATATGTCAAGTCGTGGACTCACGCCTCAAGTCATCACTCAAGTATAACAACGGGTCTCGTGCCCACAACATCAATCACGCCTGAATACCTTCCTCACCGCCGCAGCCTATGATATAAAAGCACCAAGGAACACACATGAACACCAGTCCCACCGTGTCATAATAAAACTGCGGGGTAAGTACGAAGGCATAGCCGACTACTAAAACCTACGCATCAACCAGTCGCGAATCAGATCATAAGATCTGTCTAGACCGTCACATGATCAAAGCCGCCACTTGCCCGCAAAGATCAATGTACGCGCCTAACCCCGAACTCCCGCACCCGCATAGGCCAAACTCATAGGCCCGCATGAGGTATAACCCCGCATCGAGGGTAGCTACTCCGGCAGCCGCCTCGACTCGCCGTCCGCACGCCACAAGGACCGCATGACCACAAGCGGCCGCGACACTACCCGAACTCCCGCAGCCCGCATAGGCCCTGCTGCACCGCATAAGGTATTCTCGAATCATAGGTCCATCGACCCGCTGAGTCTACCCGCATCGGAGGCGGCTTAACCTCCGAATATGTCACGATGAGTGGCACAATACTATCATAACGACCGATAGTTAAGAAGCACAATCAAGGAAAACTCCTTTTACACAAACATCACAAGATACTATCACACGAAGCATCCTAACATGATTACTTATCAAAGCAACGAAAGTATTACTGTGCTATCACAATTCAATACAATCAAGTTATTCACACAAGGTACTTTCTACTTTAAGTTAACAAGTTCGGAATTAATCCTCAAAGTACTTTATACAATAACTCTTTAAAAGGTACGTCAAAAGTCACACAATACGTAGTATATAAAAATAGAGTGACTATCTTTTAAGTATACTAAAATACTTACCTTTGTAAAATCAAGTAACAACATTATTTTCCAAACGCCCAAGTTTGCCTAATTTCAAATGTTCACGCTTCTTATTTTAGAAAGGTTTCGTAGTTCGTAGTCTTATTCATTTAAGAATATAATTCTCTTTTAAACAACTGAGAACATAAGTCTTATGCGAGTAGGATATTCTTGTTTATAACAATCTTATTACAAGACCATGATCTAGGAAATATCATTTTGTCTCATCTTAGCTTCTATGCAGATGGAAGTTTCTACCGGTTTTAATAATACTTAATTATTCAAAACATTTCCTTATTAACGTCGCAGTGGTTTGTCGATACACATCCCGATTTCCAAAATCAAGAAACATTCTTAAGCCGCTATACCTAACTTCCCATAAAGCTAGTATAACTCTTAAGTTTTCAAAAGAAACCAAGTATCACTCTTCTTTCAAAACGATGAAATCTTTGAAATACTTCAAGTTCTTTATTATCACACATCAAGCCGCTTATAAACAAATCATTTACCTTTAAAACCACAAAGTATTTTCTGACCTACATAAAGTCAGTATAACTAACTTCCCATAAAGCCGTTATAACACTTTATGTTTCAAACCAATCAAATACATTTAACACATGCACGCCTACCGCACTACATAGTTCACATATCACGCCAGAAGAGATAGAAGAGGTTCACATACCTCGCGACGAGTATCGACTAATAGCAAAACGCCCAAGTACTTCCAACCGTCGGCTACTCCTTAAGTCAAGTAGATCGCGCCACACGTAGTACTTCAACCTATAAGGCCACAAGGCGCTATTAACATTTAGACCTCATCACGTAACATTCTACCTAAAATTCTAAGACCTCCCCACACAACAGAAATCTCCTCCTTTATCGAGGCGGCTACCAAGACAACCAGGGGTTACATCTAACCCGAACGGTACAATTCTACTCCACGTAAAAGCTACACAAGCTCATCACACCCTATGTAAATACAGCTTCAATTACTCTTCTTTCAAAAGGTTTCTTATTATTCAGCTTAAGTCAAAAGACATCACGACAACAACGCTCGCTTCTACATATAGTATACTTCAACTATAGTCTAACAATCATGTAATTTCCAATTACAATAGAGGGACAAAATATTTACCTCGATAAGCCCATAATTATCCAAGTATAAAGTCGATCCCGGCAATCGCTTAGCTCCAACTCAGCGCCCAACCGCTCTAAACCACCCTTAGAAGTTCTAACCAACTTCTACACAATACTCCAAACTGACTATGGAGATTTTCCTAGGGTTTCGGTTTTGTGGACTGGGAAGTATAATAGTATTTCCGGGCTTTAGATAGGTATAACCTTAGAATACTACAAGGTATACTACTAAGGTAATTTGGGCATTATAACAATACTTTTGAGAGTATTTCTACACCACAAAGGGGGGTATTATACGAAAGCAACTAGGCTAGGGGGGGGGGGTACCCCACGGCCACACTACAAGGAGGGGGGGGCGAGGGCTCTCGGCCAAGGGCCTTTCAAAGGGGAGAGGGGCTCTTGGACGAGTCAACAAGAGGAGAGGAGGGATTTTAACACTTAGAAGATTTGTGGAAAGGATGAAGAATTCATCAAAGGGAGAGGGTATTTATAGCACAAGCCAACCAACGGCCAAGATCTTGCCAAGTGCATAGCAAGTGTAGGGCCAAGATCAAGCCATGTGCACCCTAACCCTACTCCACAAAACACTCCACAAAACAAGGCACAAAACAAGGAACAAATCAAGGCCATAAAGTAGCCCAATTCGCCAAGGGTTGCGCCTTGTTTCCAATGCGAGGTGACACATGTCACCCTCCCGCTGGTCCAAAATGTTTCGCCTCTCGGAAAAAATCCGCAAAAATTAAAAATGACATAGCCGGAAATTCCCTACGAAAGTCGTGGAAACGCTTTCTCGAAAAACGACTCAAATCGTGTCAGAACAAAAGAATTCGCCAAGCCTAAATCACAAGTTCAAATTTCTACGCACGCCCCACGCATACCGGAAATACGGTATAACATTCTCCTCCTTAGAAACATTCGCCCCGAATTTTCCTTCTAAGTCTCAAAACAACGCGCGCCAGTATAGTCTTCACTACTATACTTACGAGAACCAACCTGCCACATCTGGCCACAGAAACACCCGCGCACATAAAAACTTACATCCAAGTCCACGAGGAAACACCTCTAACATCACCAAATGATACCACTTTTGTCACTTTGTCGCGAGCCTTGCTCCGACGACCCAACAAATGGTACCGGGCTGCATGCGATCACCGGTTCGCGACACTCAACCCTTACCACATTTCGATCGCTTAGTTTCCAAAACTCGGGGTTACTATCTCTTTACGTGGGCATCATTAATCGGGAACATTCTCGATGGATCTTCGATACTTTCCTAACATAACAATACGAAGACGGACGCCCCGCTTCCTAAGTCGGACGGCAAATGCTAACATATAGGCAACTGGCCTATTCTTCACATGAACTCTCAAAGGCCCAAAGTAACTCGGGCTAAGTTTCCTCGCTTTCCAAAGCTCGCCACACCGTCCGGTGGTACTTTCAAGAAGACCGACCACAACTCGAACTATAAGCGCTGCCGCCGATTATCCGCACGATTCCTCCGAGCTGCGAACTTCTTCTAGACAAGCTTCACACTATCCACAACGCCGGAACAAGCTCGAACCAATCGTCCAACCTTGCCAACATCGAACCAATCGACCGCAACTTTACACTTCCGCCTACAAGGCTTCAAAAGGTGACATCCGAACACCGAAATGGTAGCCTAAACACTTCTCCACAGAGACAACAACCCCACAACTATCCTCAAATCCAAGCACCGCCCGAGGCGAACGCGATTGAGACTCACCGAAGTTCTTAACACATGTTTGGTAAAACTTCGAAACAAAACAGCCGCACTGGGCTCCACTGCCTTCCATAAGGTGAAGGTAGGCACCCTGCAGCCTTACAACCTTTCGTTAAAACAACATCGCCGAGTGAACGGCCCCGATCAAGAACACGACGGGCTGCCCCATCGCCCAACCATCGGGTCGAACGCATCCACGAACTCGCACGGGTCAACTAAACTTGGGCCTAACACCCTCGTGACCCTAACACAAGACGGACCACCACAACCGACCCACCACCAAACCTGCCGCTGGTTGACCCGCAACCCGGCCGCACCCCGACCCGGCAACGCGCACAATGCTAGCTCCACGAAGAAAAACTCTCACTAATCACGCTACGAAAACCTAGCGGTCTTCTTAGCTCAACTACCCCCTTTCATTCCACACTACTTAGGGACCTATCCCAAACGTAGCTCACGTGCACTATGCACTTCCGAGCTGGATCAAACATAACACTACACCTTTCTCGAGATGGCCTCACCTCTAAGGTCTCTACGTATAAAACTCTAAGGCTCACACCTTCTCTATCACCCAAAATCTTACTCGGTTAACCCATCATGATTTCTAATCACAACTAACACACTGCTATCAGAACATAGCACTTAAGGTATACTCACCTTATCAAATATACAGATCTCTAGAGGGTTAAGGATATATCTATATCTACTGCTTCACTCCCTTAGTCGTTCTAATCAAACTCGCCTGTAGGCGCATAGCTAAGGAAGGTGACGAACTACCCACCGATCTCAAGGCTAAGTCCTTCTACCAGACACTCTTTCGACATCGCACTCGACGGTCATAGTACAACAAGTACTAACTAAAAGACGACATTCCCGACGACGCCTCAAACGGAAGCCCCGGAGTTCTAACCAACTCCAGATACCCCGAACGCCCCGAAATCCGTGAAGACCACTCGACCGGTGGATGTGCAAATCTAATCACGGTGAGGCGATCGCCGAAAGTTACCAAAGGACCTTGCCGCTCGCCCTCTTCTACCGCCCTTTGTTAACCGCCGATCTCTACACGCCTCGCTGCCGCGCAAAAGCCCGCATACGTGCCATGCTCAAGCTTCAATCAAGAACTTACTCTTGCACAACCTTTTCGCTGATATTCATCAAGACTCGCAGACATCGGTATACTCTCCGGTAGTCAAATCCATAGTTAATGTGGTCGCCTCCTGAAATCTATATTCTCTGCTCTGGCCGTGGAACCAAGGTTCACATATCATGGCCGCAGCAGGAACCGCCGCCGCCGTGCTTAAACTCTGGGGCTAGTGACGCCGCAAATCCTCGAACGAAGCATTACCCTAGGTAATGATCGGGCTGCGCCACGCAACCCTCGAACTCTACTCGCAGCCTCCTCACGCCTTGCCCTCCGGCCCGGTTTTGCCCTACGCGAGGCATATCGGTAAGGAAAGAAATACGTTAGAGGTCCAACTTACAACACGCCTCTAAGGCACGATCTCGCAGTAAGAAGAAATAGAAACCAATCCTAAATATCCTATAGCCTCCGACATCAGCGTGGCGCACAACACACCGATAATCAAGACTCATCGATACGGTGCTGTAGACACTTTCCGAGGATTAATCGCTTCGATACCACTTTTGTCACGACCAACTGGGCGTGGATCGTGCCTTACCCGGCACCCTAGTGATACAACATCGTAGTAATCAATAACATAAAACACATACATGAAACAAATGAAGTACAAAACAAGAATCGAGGAAAACTTGCTTTTCTAATATATATAAATAACAACTCTTACAAATGAACGCTTTAATCCCTTTTACAAACCCCGCCACAACAAGATTCTGCACTTCTACGAATGATATGACAACAACGACGGACAGGGCCGCCATACCCCCGAATGTAAGCACCTAAAACAACAGGACTATACCACGATAAGCCTCCGAGAAACGGAGCTTTCCCAAACGCTGCGTGACCCTAAGAGCGAGGATCAACGATCGTGTACCTTTACCGCTGCATGAACGCAGCCCGGGGAGGGTCAAGATAACAAATTTAGTATGTGAAATCGAAAATAACATCAGAAATGAAATCATAGCACATATAAAGCAGAGACATGTATGATAACCAAACTACGCTTTACAACAAAGCGCTATGTCAAGTCGTGACTCACGCCTCAAGTCATCACTCAAGTATAACAATGGGTCTCGTGCCCACAACATCAATCATGCCTGGAATACCTTCCTCACCGCGGCAACATGATATAAAAGCACCAAGGAACACATGAACACCGTGTCCCACTGTGTCATAATAAAATCAGGGTAAGTAAGGCATAGCCGATTACTAAAAACCCACGCATCAAATCCGTGTCATGAATCAGATCATAAGATCTGTCTAGACCATTACATGATCAAAGCCGCCACTTGCCCGCAGATTACCGTATGCGCGCCTAACCCCGAACTCCCGCACCCGCATAGGCCAAACTCATAGGCCCGCATGAGGTATAACCCGCATCGAGGGTAGCTACTCCTGCAGCGCCCCGACTCGCTGTCCGCATGGCCACAAGGACCGCATGACCACAAGGCGCGACACTAACTCGAACTCCCGCTTCCGCATAAAGCCCTGCTGCACCCGCATAAGGTATTCTCGAATCATAGGTCCATCGACCACCGAGTCTACCCCATCGGAGGCAGCTTAACCTCCGAATATGTCACGATGAGTGGCACAATACTATCATAACGATCGATAGTTAAGAAGCACAATCAAGGAAAACTCCTTTACACAAACATCACAAGATACTATCACACGTAGCATCCTAACATGATTACTTATCAAAGCAACGAAAGTATTACTGTGCTATCACAATTCAATACAATCAAGTTATTCACACAAGGTACTTTCTACTTTGTTAACAAGTTCGAATTAATCCCCAAAGTACTTTATACAATAACTCTTTAAAAGGTACGCCAAAAGTCACACAATACGTAGTATATAAAAATAGAGTGACTATCTTTTTAAGTATACCAAAATACTTACCTTTGTAAAATCAAGTAACAACATTATTTTCCAAACGCCCAAGTTTGCCTAATTTCAAATGTTCACGCTTCTTATTTTAGAAAGGTTTCAGAGTTCGTAGTCTTATTCATTTAAGAATATAATTCTCTTTAAACAACTGAGAACATAAGTCTTATGTGAGTAGGATATTCTTGTTTATAACAATCTTATTACAAAGAGCCATGATCTAGGAAATATCATTTTGTCTCATCTTAGCTTCTATGCAGATGGAAGTTTCTACCGGTTTTAATAATACTTAATTATTCAAAACATTTCCTTATTAACGCCGCAGTTGGTTTGTCGATACACATCCCGATTTCCAAAATCAAGAAACATTCTTAAGCCGTTATACCTAACTTCCCATAAAGCTAGTATAACTCTTAAGTTTTCAAAAGAAACCAAGTATCACTCTTCTTTCAAAACGATGAAATCTTTGAAATACTTCAAGTTCTTTATTATCACACATCAAGCCGCTTATAAACAAATCATTTACCTTTTAAAAACCACCAAGTATTTTCGGACCTACATAAAGCTGTTATAACCAATTTCCCATAAAGCCGTTATAACACTTTATGTTTCAAACCAATCAAATACATTTAACACATGTACGCGCTACCGCATTACATAGTTCACACATATCACGCCAGAAGAGATAGGAAGAGGTTCACATACCGCGACGAGTATCGACTAATAGCAAAACGCTCAAGTACTTCCAACCGCCGCTACTCCTTAAGTCAAGTAGATCGCGCCACACGTAGTACTTCAACCTATAAGGCCACAAGGCGCTTATTAACATTTAGACCTCATCGCAGAACATTCTACCGAAAATTGGCAAAGACCTCCCCGCAACAGAAATCTCCTCCTTTATCGAGGCCGCCAAGCCAACCAGGGGTTATACATCTAACCCGAACGGGTACAATTCTACTCACGTAAAAGCTACACAAGTCTCATCAGAATACCCTATGTAAATACAGCTTCAAGATTTCTTTCAAAAGGTTTCTTATTATTCAAAGCTTAAGTCAAAAGACATCACGACAACAACGCTCGCTTCTACATATAGTATACTTCAACTATAGTCTAACAATCATGTAATTTCCAATTACAATAGAGGACAAGATATTTACCTCGATAAGCCCATAATTATCCAAGTATAAAGTCGATCCCGGCAATCGCTAGCTCCAACTCCGAGCGCCCAACCCGCTTAAACCACCCTTAGAAGTTCTAACCAACTTCTACACAATACTCTAACTGACTATGGAGATTTTCCTAGGGTTTCGGTTTTGTGGACTGGAAGTATAATAGTATTTCCTGCTTAGATAGGTATAACCTTAGAATACTACAAGGTATACTACTAAGGTAATTTGGGCATTATAACAATACTTTTGAGTATTTCTACACCACAAAGGGGGTATTATACGAAAGCAACTAGGCTGGTGGGGTACCCTACCACACTACTGGGAGGGTGGAGAGGGCTCTCGCCAGGGCCTTTCAAAGGGGAGAGGGCTCTTGGACGAGAGTCAACAAGAGGGGAGAGGAGGGATTTTAACACTTAGAAGATTTGTGGAAAGGATGAAGAATTCATCAAAGGGAGAAGGGTATTTATAAGACAAGCCAAGGCCAACCAACGGCCAAGATCTTGCCAAGTGCATAGCAAGTGTAGGGCCAAGATCAAGCCATGTGCACCCTAACCCTACTCCACAAAACACTCCACAAAACAAGGCACAAACAAGGCACAAATCAAGGCCATAAAGTAGCCCAATTCGGCCAAGCGGTTGCCGCCGCTGCTTCAATGCGAGGTGACACATGTCACCCTCCCGTTGGTCCAAAATGTTTCTCTCGAAAAAAATCCGCAAAATTAAAAATGACATAGCCGGAAATTCCCTACGAAATCGTGGAAACGCTTGCCGCAAAAAAACGACTCAAATCGTGTTGTGAACAAAAAGAATTCGCCAAGCCTAAATCACAAGTTCAAATTTCTACGCACGCCCCACGCATATACTGGAAATACGGGTATAACAAATGTCTTGCGACTTAAGCCTGAATAATAAGGATCTGAAAGCATTTCAAAAGAATACTGAATCATTTTTAAACAAAAGAGAACAAATTGGTTTTTAAAACAGAAGCTTAAGAGTTATACTAGCTTTATGGGAAGTTAGGTATAACCACTTAAGCATGATAAAAGAAACAGTTTGTATATGTGTTTATAACAGACTTATATTGATTTATGAAAGAATAATAAAATGGTTTGACGAGTAGACATAATATGATGCTACGCGTGGTAGTGACTTGTAACGCTTGTGCGAAGAGGTCATCTTACTTACGCTATGTTGTTTAAACTATAAGTTGTTATGTTAGTACTATATCACTCACATCTCGAGATGATACCGGGTTGTCGCCTCCGACGCGGGGTAGACTCGACGATGCGGGACCATGATTCGAGAATACCTCACGCGGGTCCAGGGGCCTATACGGAGCTACGAGAGTTCCGGTGTTAGTACGCGGGTTATGCCTCACGCGGCCTATGTGGCCATGCGACAGCGAGTCCGTGACGACGCCGAGGAGTAGCTACCCTCGACGCGGGGTTATATACCCTACGCGCCTATATGAGTGGCCTATGCAGACTCACGGAGTCCAGATTAGGCTTGCATGGTGATACTACGCAATTGGCCCGCTTCGATCATTCGCACTTAGAAAAGACTCATACGCTTTACCTATTGTTGCTCTTGATTATGAAGTGGCACTATGTGCGTTACCTTGGTTGTTTCATACATACTTGCAAAACTGATTTTAAAAATGATATGTTTTCATTTAAGTACTTTAAGCTTTCATATACTTAGTACTGTTGATCGACCTCCTTCTGGCCGCTCATGCCGCAGTAAGGGCAAGCAGTGCTAGATCCACATCCTGGATCTCATGCGTTGGTGTCGTGAGCTCCATCTTCTCCTGAGGTTCTACTTTGGGTACGATCTCCTGTCAGAGATAGTTTTGTACAGTTCAGGGTATGGCGGGGCCCCGTCCCGCCATAGTTGTTTATTTCAGAGCCTGTCAGAGTCATGTTGTACACTTGGGATGTAATCGCAAACCTTGGTTTATGTATATATGCCGAAAGGCAACCTTTCTCGTAAACTGTATCATTTACAATTATTTCATGTCTTGTTTTATATTCCGCTGATTTTCTCTGATGTATGACTACTTGGGTGCCCGGGTAAGGCACCAGTCACGGGCCCCGGAACGGGTCGTGACACAAAACATGCACAAGACTAACGATGCCACACATGGCCACCACAACATACGTGAACATAATAATGGACCTTCCGTCCGTGGTCCCTTCTCACAAAACTCGAAGGTTACAGTCTTCCCAAACACGGGATCCTTAGAGGTTCCTTTCTTTCCTTACTTGTCATACTTTCTCGTACATTCAAACTCATCTAGTACACGTACAAAATCTCAAATTTTGTTTCTCTTCTCCAATCCTTGGAGTTACTATCCAAACTTAGCCATATAGTTACTTACATTCCCGTTAAGGCTCTTCTCGACCCTTACGGCCTGGTTCCGGTGGAACACATCCACGAACTCGTACAACGATTAACTAAACTTGGGCCTGGCATCCTCGGGACCCTACCACATAACGGGACCATTTCTAACTGACATCACCCCATTCCATACTACCGGCTGACCCGAAATGAGTCCACAACCCGACTCATCGTCACACTTAACTTCTCATTCTTAGTCTGAAATAAATCTCTCTCTTATCTCAAGGTACTTCTCACCCTATCCTCCCATTCACTAGAGGTTCGTCACATAAGCCAAAGTATTTCCACTGTACATCCTTCCCTATCGGTCTCACACTGTTACGGGGTAATTACTACTTGTGAACTCTACACAACTATAGTCTCAGTTCACTTATCATTCTTGTCAACATTCTTAGCCTTTCACTTTACTAATCAAAGTATCCCTACCTCTGGGGTACTATCACTTTACAACTCTAGCAATAAAGGGAAAACCTATACGCTAGGGTAAAATCTGAATCTAACAATACACGTATGATTCAAAAGACATGGTATTATCTTAATCTGTCTTAAAAGAGGGTTTAAATGTTATGGCCGATTCTACCTCGAGTCCCATGAGATGGGCCGAGACATGTATTCCACCCGATTCGACACCGAGTCCATGAGATGGACCGAGAATGTATTCCACACGATCCGACACCGAGTCCATGAGATGGACCGGGAATGTATTCCACACGATCCGACACCGAGTCCATGAGATGGGCCGGGAATGTGACCATACGATCCGACACCGAGTCCATGAGATGGACCGAACGTGACCACGCGATTCAACCTCGAGTCACATGTGATGGGCCGAGACATGTTATACGTATCACACGATTTATACCTAGACTGCCGGCAGTGAGGAAGGAGTTCCACGGGCATGAGGGATGACTTTGAGGGCGTGAGTCCCTGACTTGACATGACTGCTTTTATGTAGCGAACGGTAGTTTGGTTATCATACATGTCTCCTGTTTTATATAGACTACCATGATTTCATTTACGTGATTTTCGCCACATAATTAGTACATGTCAGATCGACCTCCTTGGGCCGCGTAACGTCGCAGTAGGTACATCTGCTATCGATCCTCGCCATGGATCACAGCCAACAGATTGGGAAGCTCCGCTTCTCCGAGGCTTATCTTTGCATGTTTCCGAGTTTGTAGGTTCTGTACATTCGGTATGGCGGGCCCTGCTCACATAGTTGTTGTTATATTCTGCAGTCCGTAGTAATCGCTGTGGCGTGGTTGTAAAGGATGTAACTGTTCAAATTTCTTTTTATATGCAATAAGGCAACCGTTTTGGGTTATCCTGTTTTCTTATTTCATATCTGTAAGTTTTTATTTCCACTGATTTTCTCTGATGTTGTATCACTAGGGTGCCAGGGGTAAGACACCAGTCGCGGGCCCGAGGTCGGGTCGTGACAAAAGTGGTATCAGAGCAGTTAATCCTCGGAAAGTGTCTACAGACCGTATCTAGTAGAGTTTTGATTATCGGTATGTTGTGCACCACACCAATAATCAGGAGGCTATAGGATATTTAGGATTGGTTTATATTCTTCTCATTCTGAGATCGTGCCTTAGTGCTGTGTTATAAGTTGGACCCCTCTGACATATTTCGTTTTTACCAGTTATGCCTCCGCGCAAGGCAACCCGGGCCCAAGGCAAGGCACCAAAGAGTCGCTAGTAGGACACGAGGAGTACAAGGGCGCAGTTCGGTAATTACTCCGAGATAGTGCTTCAGACGGCGAGTTTTATGACGCCACGTTCTTTCAAAGAGTTTAGAGCCACAACAGAGGCTACTGAGACCACAGTACCTGCGCCTCCAGTCCCACAGCCTGGAGCAGAGGAGATGGGTTACAGGGAGATGGCCCGCCATTCAGCCAGATCGTGGCCGACACGAGGACGGGTCGACGCAGCCGAAGACCTACGGTTCACCCGAGATCGGGCAGTTTGAGACTACGGGATTTTCTGAGTTGTAGCCCGCCAGAGTTTTATGGGTTGAGGCCTGAGGATGATCCGCAGGAGTTCATCCGGCAGTTACAGCGGATCATGAGAGTGATCAAGGCTTCGAAGACCGAGTCGGTGGTCTTAGGTTCAGACGGCCGCGTGATACCGCCGCCGATCGGTTTGATTCGCGAGCCGCCCGGAGAGTATGCACTTCCAAATTACGGGACGAAGTTCTCGTGGGCATTTACACATTTCTTGCCTCCACAGATGAGGAGGGCTCGGGCCGACAGATTTTTGACGTTAAGGCAAACCGGGCGTACGGTTCGGGAGTACAATGTGGAGTTTGACTCATTAGCTCGGTACGTCCCCGCTTTATTGGCAGACATGGAGGATAGAGTGCACCGCTATGTCACAGGGCTCGACGATTATTTGGCAGAGAGTTTCTCGGGTGTGGCTCTTCAGCCGGGCATGTACATTGCCTGCATACAGACCTATGCATTTGGGTGTGAGGAACGAAGAGGTCGACGGAATGACCGAGATCGCCGCAGAGGCGTAACAAGCAGGTCCTTTGGCAACTTTCGGCGGACGCCAGGCAGCGAAGTTAGTTATGCGCCCGCCCGACAGAGTGGTCCTCCATAGTCTTCAGGACGTTCGGGGTATTCGTGAGCTGGTCGAGCTCGCGGCTTCGTTCATGATATACGGGTATGTCGCCTTTTTACCGGTCGAGCTGGCGGCAAAGCGCCATCCCGGAATGTCGCTTTTTACCGGGTGCTTGTTTCACTCGCGTCAAGGCCATGTGACGAGAGACTGTCCTAGTAGGAGGGGTATAGGCAGAATGACACAGCCTACCGGGTCAGTGGCAGGTTCATCACCTTCTATAGCTATGCGCCCGGTAGGGCAAGATTATGATTAGAGCGACAATGGGAAAGAGAAGCAGTAGGTACAGTTATATCCTTAATCCTCTAGAGACTAGTATGCATGATATGTTGATCTTATGTTTAAATGTTATGATTGGATAACATTGTATAATTTATGATATAGATAAGTATGGGGACACGGAAGGTGTGAACCTTAGAACATTATACGTTGAGACCTTAGATGTAAGGCTGTCTTGAGTAAAAGTTTTACTGCTAGTTTTTGTCTAAATCGGGTATGCGTGGAAATGCATCGTGATAATTCCTTGGGTCAGGTAAGATAAAAGTGGTAGCTTTCGTGACTTGAATAGGTAAGATTGTTCCGATCGGGGAATAAGAGTTTGGCGCGATTTTGGCTCGTTAAGGACTATTCGCGTCAACCCGCATTCAAACGAGAGGTGGTCGCTTGAGGTGGTCCCGCCGTGGTGGGGTCACGAGGGTGCTAGGCCAGTGCTTAGGTAGCCATCATACGAGTTCGCTGACGTGTTCGACTAGAATCGATCGTGAAGACCGGAATGGCCTCAAGGAATTTGAGGCTTATAAGATGACCAAGTTGGAGGTAGTGACTCACGTGTTTTGGAACCGGCTGAAGTGATGGCGAAGCGTGGTACGATGCTAGAAAGAGTTCGTGTTCGAGAAGCGGTACGACGAGTAAGGAAGGAAGTAAACATGCGAGAGACGGAAGTGATCATTTTGTGAAGTGAAGGCGCGGGAGTATCATTTGACCAGAGCGAGAGTTGGTGTTGTTTTACATCTTCGAGGTGATTCCTCGCTGGCTTGGATTTGGGTTTCGCAGATGTTATGTTATGGCAATATGTGGCATAGTTGGTTTCGTAAGTATAGTAGTGAAGACTATACCCGTGCAGATGTTGGAGACTTAGAAGGAACATTCGTGACGAATGTTTCTGGGGAAGAATGTTATACCGTGATTTTGAGTATGTATGTGAGGACGACGCACAATTGTTTAAGCCCTAATTAGGTTTAGGATGAAATTGTGAACTTTCGATGGAAAAGATTCCGAACCTTGTGAAGGAAATTTTACGCTTTTAATATTTTAACCTATTACGGATTTTTCCGAGAAACGAAATATTTTGGACCAATAGGAGGGCGACATGTGTCACCCTTAGGTGGCATTGGTTGGACGAAAATTGTGGGCTAGTGGCCAAGTCAATAAGTCAAGTCTTGCAAGATATTTTTTTGGGATAGTAGGAGTAGGTATTGGACGGTTTTGGTGAAGCAAGTGGCTTGCCACATGGCTCATTGTTGTGGTGGACATATGTCCCAATGTTGTGGGGGACATATGTCCCAATGTTGTGGGGGACATATGTCACGACCCGAACCCGGGCCCGTGAATGGTGCCTTACCCCGGGCATCCAAGTAGACAAACATCAGAGAAATCAGCGGAACATAAAACAAGACATGAAATAATATGAAGTGTAAAACAGTCTTCTGAGAAAAGTTGTCTTTCGGCATATATATATAAAAACTTAAATCCGAACAGTTACATCCTTTTTACAAACTCTGCCCACAACAGTACTACAGACCTCTAAGAATGATATAACAACAATGGCGGGACAGGGCCCCTCCATACCCCTGAATGCAAGTACCTACAACGATAGGGGACTATTGTTACACCCCGTAACTCCAGGACATGTTTAAGAGAATGTACGTAAGGAACTCAAGACTTGAAATTAGTTCGAAAGGAAGAATTGTTTTTCCGACGGAAAATCTTCCGAACGCTTGAAAGGAAAATGTTCATCGTGAGAATTAGGTTCTCAAAATGCATTAATTGAAGAGTATGGAACTTATTATCATTATGGAAATTTATTGTTTTACGGTTTTGGTCGCGTGGGGTCCACCCGAGGAATTTTACATTTTTATGGGGCCCACGAGGGTTACGGAAATTTATGGACGAATGAGAGGGCGACACGTGGCACCCCCACCATAGTCTTGGACGAAATTTGCAAGGGTATAATGGTCATTGACCATCTTGGAAGATAAGTCTTGCTAGCTTGAGTTTGTTGACCAAGTCAACTTGCCACTTGTGCTTAATCCATGTGATTTTCATCTTAGCCACCCATTTGTTTAAGTCTAAGCCTTCCAAGGTGTTATATATTCACTACACTAGTGCAAGACTAGTCTTGAACACTTAGAAAAAAATAGAGAGGCCTTGTTCTTGAGCTAAGTGCTCTCGGCTTTGTCTCATTCCCACACAAAATTTTTGTAGTTTTGATCCATTAGCCACAAGACTTTAACCCAAGGTCCCTAAGGGTATTGTAAGGATATCTCAATAGAAAGATTTCGGAAAAACGACGTTTTTACGTTAGTCGCAAGGCGAAACCCTAAGGTGTTCTTCAACTTTGAAGTTGGAAATAGAAGAGGAGTTTTTCACAAGCTTCAAGGGTCGCAAATAATGGATTGGAACGTTAAGAAAAGGAGTCGAGTTGCTAAGGATCGACTTAGGGTTTTGGAGCATTTTGAGCTTAAGAAGGTATTAATCTCCGCCTTACTATTATAATTCAAGATTTCATGTTGTAGTAGTTAGAAATGATCACGTGGATTATATTACGAAGAATGATATGTGTTATGGAATAGTTGACGGAACTCAAGTTGCATGATTTAGCCTTTAAGATTGTAATTCAATTTAGTACTAGTTTAGTCGCCGCATGTTATCTAAAGAGTGGATTAAGGTGGTTATAATTGTTAAGTTGTTTATTACTATATAACATGCTAGACCTAAGAACTTGGATTGAAAAGGAATTGGAAAGGTTGATGTTGTCGCACTTTTGGCCGAATTGACATTTGCATTGTGGACTAGTTTAATGTAATTTGTGGGCGGAATTTTACACGCCCCGTTAGGCTGTAATCCCCTTTGGTTAGCTGACTTGTTGGGCCTTAAATGTGGCGTGTTTGGTTATTGTATTCGCCTTGAAAAGGTGGCAAAGTATGTAAAACAAAGGAAGTCGCCCGATTTTCCGTAGATTTTGTGGCTTAGCACTTAGAATATTCTACGCTCAAGCTAGAGGTTAATGGACGATATGGCCAATTTAGGTCAAGTACCAAGTATAGCGTATTCTACTTAACTGATGGAATAGCTAGCAAGGTTGAAGTACTTTGGAGCTTTTGCTACTGTCGATAATCGCCATGGCGAGGATGTGAACCTCTTCCTTCTTTTGACATGATTCTATGTATGGAATATACATGTAGTACTATTTCATGATTCCTTCTACTCTTAGAAGTTAAGAGGTAGTTATGTTGATTTACTCTATGCAAAAGCTACGCCTAAGAAATCTAAGTCCTTACCAAGTCTTACGGGGACGCTGGTAAGAGTCGTAGAGGTATTTTGGAGCCAAGTTGACTTGGCTAATTTACTGCACTAATAAGAATAAGTATCGAACAAGCCATTGCAGCTGCTAATAAAGGAAAATGTAATGACAATTAATTATGTTAAAACAAGTAGAATTCTCCATCCGCATGAAGCTAAGATAAGACAAAATTGTATTACATTTTCTAGATCATGGCTACTTGAATAAGATCGTTATAAATAAGTATAACTTAATCACGACGCACCAAAGTATATGTTACTAATTTTAAAAGAGTTTACGATGAAGTTTTTAAGACTTTGAAACTTGTTTTCTTAAAAGTTAAGAGACTTGAAGTATTTTGAAAGCTATGTGATTTGATTTGAAAGTATAAGTCTCTCGGTTATAAAGAGAATGAATTAGTTTAAGGCATAAAGTTAGTATGACTTTATGGGAAGTTGGTTATAATAACTTTATGGGAGGTTAAGAGAATGGTTTTCTTCAAGAATATAAACAAGAAATGATTTGAAATAAAGCATGGCAAATTGTTTTAAAGGTACCAATCGCTTAAGGTCTTTAAGAAAGAAGTCACTTGATTTAGAAGCAGTAATTGTATTTCTAAAAAGCATTGTGACTTGTCGTGAAAAGTAGATATGACTTGATACTACTATTAGTATCTTGGAAGTTTTGTTTGAAAGAGAATCATTTTAAAGGAGTAGAGGCACGTAGTACGTCAGGTTAAATTCTGATTTTATAATGACACGTTAGTGCCTTAAGTAAACAAAATGAGAGTGTATATGAACAAGATAATAAGAAGTTAGGGGATTTCTTAACTTGCTTATATTATGTATGATAAGCAGTAGGCTTATGTTATGTATGATAAGCGGTAGTGCTTATGTTATGTATGATAAGTCAGAAGGCTTATGTTATGTATGATAAGCCAGAGTGCTTATGTTATGTATGATGGCCGGTTGAGTTAGGTAAGAGTATAAACGAGGGCAAGCCCCAAGACGTTATACCACCTTCTCCGTGGTAAGAGTATAAGTGAGGGTAAATCCTCAAGACGCTGCACCACGCTTTATGTGTTATTTGACGACCTGGCGAGATAGGGTAAGAGATAAACGAGGCAAGCCCCAAGACGTTATACCACCTTCTCGTGGTAAGAGTATAAACGAGGCAAGCCCCAAGACGTTATACCCCGCTTACCACCTTCTCCGTGGTAAGAGATAAATGCGGCAAGCCCCGCACGTTATACCACCTGCTTTGATTGATTTTATGGCGCGAGACCCATGGTTATGTTTTACACTTTTAGTCACGACGTTGACGGGGATTCCACTGCATGCTTTGATATCGGTGTGATCGATCGCGCCCCGGGCGGGTAGTATACGCGTCCCTCCGTAATGGGCCTGACTATGTTATGAAAGATAAGTGTTAGATAGAAATGAACTTAATGACTTCTCCTAAGTAAGTACGTAAGATACGGCTATAACTCTTAATGGAATGGAAAAGATATTGATGTGAAATTAAGTTCATGTGGTAATGACACTACAGTGATCCGTATGTATTTTTATACTCGCCCTTGTCATTCTTTTTGCATTTATGATCTGCATATTGACTTTATTTGCTCCATATTCAATTGTTGTATCGACTTCTTCGGGCCGCTCATGTCCGCAGGTGTAGGTACACAGTTATGGATCCGCGAGCTTAGATCCCGGTTCAAGATTTTGAGATGGCTCCAATGTTCCGAGTTGTCATGACTATGTATATTCGTGGTACGGGGCCTTGTCCGCCATGTAGGTGTTCAAATCTTAGAGTCCTGTATTCACATGGCTGGATCGTTAGAATTGTAATTACATTTTTGGATAGTGTAAGCCCTTTTTGGGTGATTTATATTACGGCAGCCTTATCGGCTTTGCCTTGGTTTTAAGAGAAAAAAAAAATGTGTTACTTATTTTTCCGCAGCAGTTTATTATGTTGTATGTTTTGAGGGTGCCCAGGTAGGGCACCAGTCGCGGCCCGGGGTCGGGTCGTGACAACTATACCCAAGATAAGACTCCGGAGAAACGGAGCTTCCCAAACGTTGAACTGCGACCCTAAGAGCGCGGATCAACAACTGATGTACCTCTACCTGCGGCATGAACGCAGCCCCCCGAAGGAGGTCAGTACAACAGGTACCAAGTATGTGAAATCAAAAATCAGAAATGAAATCATAGTAGTCTATATAAAGCATGAGACATATATGATAACCAAACTACAGTTCACAATAAATAAGCAGTCATGTCCAGTCAGGGACTCACGCCCTCAAAGTCATCACTCAAACATAACTATGGGTCTCACGCCCACAAAATCAATCATGCCCGTGGAATACCTTCCTCACTGCCGGCAGTCTATGATATAAAAGTACCAAAGAATACACATGAACACCAGGTCCCACCTGTGTCATAATAAAACCGTACGGGGTAAGTACGAAGGCATAGCCGACTACTAACACCCACAGTACCAACAAGGTCATAAATCAGACACGAGGTCCGTCTGCACCGCCATGATCGGCCGCCACTCGCCTCAAGATCAAATGTGCGCGTTTAGTCCTCGAACTTCACGCACTCCGCATAGGCCACTCACATAGGCCCGCATGAGGTATTCCCGCATCGGGGGTAGCTACTCCCGATCGCCCCGACTCGCACCGCACGCCACACCGCATGACCACAAAGGCCGCACTAACCGAACTCGTAGCCCGCATAGTCCTCGACCCGCATGAGGTATTCTCAATCACGGTCCTGCATCACCGAGGTATACCCCATCGGAGGCGCTTAACCCCAGATCATGTCAAGAGGTGAGTGATATAATACTAACATAACAGCTTATCGTTAAACAACATAAGCACAATCAAGGGAAACACCTTTACACAAACATCACAAGATACTAACGCACGTAGCATCCTAAACATGTTTACTTATCAAATCAACAAGAAAGTATTACAAGGCTATCACAAACCAACACAATCAAGTATTCACACAAAGTACTTTCTACTTTATGTTAACAAGTTCGGGTTTTTATCCCCAAAGTACTTCATACATTAACTCTTTAAAAGATCCGTTTCTTTCACAAAAGTCACACAATACCCATAGTATAAAAATAGAGTGACTATCTTGTTATGTAAACCAAAACGCTTCCCTTTGTAAAATCAAGTAACAACATTCTTTTCCAAACGTTCAAGTTTGCCTAATTTCAAATGCTCAAGTTTCTTATTTTTGAAAGGTTTCGTAGTTCATAGTTTTAATCACTTAATAATATAATTCTCCTTTAAAACAATTTGAGAAACATATGCCTTATGTGTGAGTAGGTTATCCTTGTTTATAATAATCTTATTAAAGCAGCCATGATCTAGGAAATGTAATATCATTTTGTCTCATCTTAGCTTCTATGCAGATGGAGGTTTCTACTAGTTTCAATAATACTTAATTAGTCAATACATTTCCCTTTATTAGCGCCGATGTCCTGCTCGATACTTATTCTCGCCTGAAATTAACATACATGCTCATAAACAATTAAGTAAACCGTTCCTTTTATTTCTCTTAAGACGTTATACCTAACTTCCCATAAAGCTAGTATAACTCTTAAGCTTTTAAAACCAAGTATTACTCTTCTTTCAAAAAGGTTTCTTAATTCTTTTGAAATACTTCAAGATTCTTATTATTAGACTCAAGTCAAAAGACATCGCAAAAACCACGCTCGCTAACACACGACGCCTACCGCATTATATATATATTCTTTTTAAAATATCATGCTCAAGAGGATAGGAAGAATCACATACCTCGCGACGATTATCGACTATTAGCAAAACGCCCACCGCTTATAACCCGCTAGCCTTGTCCACCTTCCAAGTAGAACACGCCACTCGCAAAGATTTCAACCTATAAAGGCCATATACGCCTATCAACGCCTAGACTACTCAGTAGAATATTCTAAGCAGAGGGTTCTCTATTCTACGGAAAATCGGGCAAAGACTTCCCTACCAAGTTAAACTACACAAGTCTCATCAAATACATCTATGTAAGTAAACTCAATCATCTTCTTTAATATACTTCTGATGTGATTTCAATTCAATTCTCTTCTCTTATACCATCCTTCTATATCTTATACTCATTTCTATACTACTACAAGATGTAATTTCCAATTACAATGTAGGTCAAGAGTATTTACCTCGATAAGCCCAAAATTATCCAAGTTTAAATGTCGATCCCGAGCAACGCTTAGCTCCAACTCTGGGTGCACCAACCCGCTCCGAACAACCCTTAGAAGTTCTACGCAACTTCTTATTAATACTTCAACCAACTATGAAGATTTTCCTAAGGGTTTCGTTTTGTGACTGAAGGAAAGTATGATAGTATTTCTGGGCTTTTAGTATAGGGGTAACCTTAAAATACTACAAGGTATTTGGGCCAAGGTATTTTGGAATAGTAACAATACTTGGAGAATACTTTTCTACCAAGGGGGTGTTTACGAGAATAACACTCAAGATGGTACTCTCGGCCATGGCCTCACAAAGGGGAGTGAGGCTTGGACGAAAGCCTTACAAAGGGGGAGAGGGATTTCAAGACTTAGAAAAGTGTTTGAGGGATGGAGAAAGTCTTCAACTAGGGGGGTATTTATAGGGAAACCAATGGACAAGATCAAGACAAGTGGTGGGAAAGTGGAGGGTGAGGATTTGCACAAGTGCACCCTAGCCATCTACTCCTCAAATCACTCCAAACATTGACCCATGTTTTAGGCCCCAAAATCGTCCAAACCGTGGCCTCAATGCCGCCCACTTGAGGGTGACAAGTGTCACCCTCTCGTTGGTCCAAAATATTTCAACTCTCGGAAAAATCCGCAAAAATAATAAATGACATAGTTGTAATTTTCTCTACGCAAGTTTTGGAAAACGTTTCGTCGAAAAACAATTCTTTTCGGGGGTTGTGCACAAATTTCGACCCTTGCCTAACTTAAGGCTTAAACTATCGTATGTACGCCCTCACATACATACTCTGGAAATACGGGGTATAACATTCTCCCCTCCTTAGAAACATTCGTCCCGAATGTTCCTTCTAAGTCTCAAAACATACTTGCGCCAGTATAGTCTTCACTATTATACTTACGAAAACAAATATGCCACACCTGGCCACAAAATAACACACGCGCAAATACTCAATCCAAGACCACTAGGAATCACCTCCAACACTACAAAAGCTCCCACCCAAGGGCTAAAAGATACTCCCTTCGCACCTTCTCTTTACAAACGAAATGATCACTTCTATTCTCTTACTCGACGTACCCTTCTCGTACACTCGAACTCTCTCTCATAACTTACCACATTTTTGCTATTGCTTCAGTTTTCCAAAATATCGGGGTTACTACCTCCAACTCGGTCATCATTAACTGGGAACACTCTGGATGGATCTCCGATACTTTTCCGAACATAACAACATGAAAGACCGGATGTACTGCCTCCCATGTCGGACGGCAAATGCTAACATATAGGCAACTTGGCCTATTTTCCAAATGATCTGAAAGCGCTCAAAGTACCTCGACTAAGTTTCCTCTGTTTCCCAAAACTCGTTACACCCTTTCTGGGGTGGTACCTTCAAGAAGACCCACCGTCAACCTGAACTCCAAGCGTCGCTGCCGACATCCGCACGACTTCGCTGACTCGAGCCGCCGATAACCTCTCCCGGATAGGCTTCACCCTATCCACAACCCGATGAAACAAGAATGAACCAAATATTCAACCTTGCCGACATCGAACCAATCGATCGGCAACTTACACTTCTGCCCCTACAAGGCGTCATAAGGCGATATTCGAATACTGAAATGGTAGTTAAAAACACTCCCTCAACAGGAGGCAACAATCCTCACAGCTACCCCTGAAATCCAAACACTGACCCGATGATGAATGCGAGCATCGAGACTCACGAAGCTTCTAACCCCGCTCGTAAAACTTCCATAAAAAGAAATAGCCGTAACCTGGGCTCCCCTGCCCGTCATAAGGTGAAAGTAGGCACCTCGTGCAGCCTTACAACCTTCCTGACATAATCATCTCGCATAACCCTCTGCCGAGTAAACGGTCTTGACTAAAAGATAAGATGGGTTGTCCTCATCGGTCCGACTACTGGTCGAACACATCCACGAACTCGTATGCTGGTTAACTAAACTTGGGCCTAACACCCTCATGACCTCGCCACCGGCGACCACTGAATCGACCACCACACTACAAAGCCACGGGTTGACCCGCACCGGCCCTCAACCCGACATTATCGCGCAAAAAAAACTCTTGCTCCCGATCCGTAACAATCTCACTAATCAAGTCACGAAAACCTAGTGGTCTTCTTAGCTCAACTACCCTCTTTCATATCATACCCTCAGGACTTATCACACAAACATATCTCACGATACTATGCACTCCGATAAGGTCAAACATAAATGTAATCTTACTCAAGACGGCCCGGCCTCTAAGGTCTCTACGATAAAACTCTAAGGCTCACACTTTCCTTATTGTATACCCGTAGTTCCGTGGTATGTATGCGAGGACGCACGTACGAGAATACATGTAAAGATCGAAAGGAAGAAAAGAGGCGATTTTTCCACTAAAAGTTTCCGCTTTTTGTGAAGGAAAAAGGTTCGTTAACGGAATCGATTCCCAGACGGTATTCTGACTTCCCGAATATTAGAGAATTATGGAATTTTATTTTCTGAAATGGTCACGTGGGCCCACGAGAAATTTACGCTTTTGTGGGGCTTTGATTTTGAGATTTTGGCCGCTTTGGATATTTTCTAAGACGAAATATTTTGATTTAATCGGGGCTACACGTGTCACCCACGTGGCACCTTTGGGCGAATTATGTTTGTGCATAACACCTTGCCAGAGTCGTTTTTCGTAAACGCTTTCACAACTTTCGTAGGGAATTTCCGCTATGTCATTTAGTATTTTTGCGGATTTTTCCGAGAGACGAACATTTTGGACCAACGAGGGCTGCACTGCACCCTCTCATCAGCGGGCAAGGTGGTTCGACGAAAAGGGGACGCTGTGGTAGATATTTTGGTAGATATTTTGTGTGCAAGTTGGCTAGGTACACACGGGTGAATCTTGGCCCTACACTTGCCTAACACTTGTGTAATCTTGGCCATTGGTTGGCTTTCACTGACCTATAAATACCCTCCCTTTGAAGACTAATTCATTCACAAATTGCCTAAGTCTTGAAAGCTTCTTCCTTCCCTTAGTGTGGTGTCTTGCCGAGAGCCCCTCTCTCCCCTCGCCGAGAGTCCCCTAGCTGGTAGGCCGAGGGCAGACACCCCTCCTGAGGTGCAGCCATGGGTACCCCTAGCCTAGTTAAGCTGTGATAATACCCCTCAGTGGTATAGAAATACTCTCCAAGTATTGTTATAATGCCCAAATACCTTGGCCCAAATACCTTGTAGTTTTCTAAGGTTATACCTATACGAAAAGCTGGAAAATACTATTATAATTCCCGTCAGTCACAAAACCGAAACCCTAGGAAAATTTCCATAGTCCGTTGGAGTATTGTGTAGTTGGTTAGAACTTCTAAGGGTGGTTTAGAGCTGGTCGAGCGCCGAGTCGAGCTAAACGATTGCCCAGATCGACTTTATACTGATAATTACGGGCTTATCGAGGTAAATATCTGTCCTCTATTGTAATTGGAAATTACATGTTGTTGATTATATAGTTGAAATATACTATATATAGAACTAAGCTTAGTATCGCGCAATGTCTTTTGACTTAAGCTCAAGAATCGAATCGAATCAGAATTACATAGGATCAGATACAAGAGACTTGGTAGTAGAGTACCGGAGTAGAATTGAACCGTTAGGGTTAGACGATCACCTCGGGTTGGCTTGGTAGCCGCCTCGACAGGAGGAGATTTACGCTGCTGCGGGGAGAGTCGCCGAAATTTCAGAGAAAGTTCTACGATGAGACCTAAATGTTAATGCGCCTTGTGGCCTTATAGTGGACGTACTACGCGTGGCGCTCTACTTGGCTTAAGGAGTAGCCGCATTGAGGTACTTGAGCGTTTTGCATGAGTCGATACTGTCGCGAGGTATGCGAACCTCTTCCTATCTCTTCTAGCATGATATGTGTGAACTATGTAGTACGGTAGACGCATACGTGCTAAACGTATTCGATTGTTTAAAACATAAAGTGTTATAACGGCTTTATGGGAAGTTGGTTATAACAACTTTATGTAGATAAGAAAACACTTTGTGGTTTTAAAAGGTAAATGATTTGTTTATAATCGCTTGATGTGTGATCATAAAGAACTTGAAGTATTTCAAAAGATTTCTCAAATCGCTTTGAAAGAGAAGTAATACTTGGTTTTGAGAACTTAAGAGTTATACTAGCTTTATGGGAATTTAGGTATAACCGCTTAAGAACGCTTTTATCGATTTTGGAAATCGTGACGTGTATCGACAAACCATCGCAGCTAATAAAAGGAAATGTTTTGAATAATTAAGTATTATTAAAACCGAGAAACTTCCATCCGCATGTAAGCTAAGATTTAGACAAATGATATTTCCTAGATCATGGTCATTGTAATAAGATTGTTATAAACAAGAATATCCTACTCACATATAAGGCTTATGTTTCTCCGATTGTTTAAAAGAGAATTATATTCTTAATCAATAAGACTATGAACTACTTAAACCTTTCTAAAATAAGAAACTTGAACATTGGAAATTAGGCAAACTTGAACATTGGAAAAGAAGGTTGCTACTTGATTTTGCAAAGAGAAGTAATTGATTTACTTTAAAAGATAGTCACTCTATTTTATACTACGGGTTTTGTGTGACATCGCGAAAGTAACGATCTTTTAAAGAGTTGATGTATGAAGTACTTTGGGGATAAAACCCGATTTTGTTAATCATATAGTAGAAGGTACCTTGTGTGAACAACTTGATTGTATTGGTTTGTGATAGCCTTGTAATACTTTCTTGATTGCGCTGATAAGTAAACGTGTCAGCGCCACGGTGTTAGTATCTTGTGATGTTTGTGCGAAGGGTTTCTTTGATTGTGCTTATTAACTATCACCGTTATGATAGTATTGTGGCATTCATCTCGAGATGATTCCGGGTTGTCGCCTCCGACGCGGTAGACTCAGTGTCCGGGACCATGATTCGAGAATACCTCACGCGGGTCCCGGGGGCCTATGCGGAGCTACGAGAGTTCCGTGTTAGTGACGCCCTTTACGGGCACGCGGCCGCGGCTACGCGGACGCGAAGTCCAGACGACGGGAGTAGCTACCGACGCGGGAATACCTCACGCGGGCGACGAGATTGGCCTACGCGAGTGCGGGAAGTTCCAGGACTAGACGCGCATTAGATATCATGCAAGCGGCCGCTTTGATCATGTGGCGGTCTAGACAGATCTTATGATACGCTTTATGACCTTGTTGGTACTAGGTGTTAGTAGTCGGCCAGGCCTTCGTGATTACATGCAGGGCTTTATTAGGACACAGTGGGACTCGTGTTCATACGTATTCCTCGGTGCTTGTATATCATAAACCGCCGGCAGCGAGGAAGGTATTCCACGCACGATTGACGCTGCGGGCGTGAGACCCATTGTTAAATCGAGTGATGACTTGAGGGTGAATCTCGACTTGACATGACCGCTATTTATGGTGAATCAGAGTTCGCTTATCATACATGTCTCCCGCCGTATAGACTACTATGATTTCATTTACGATTTATCTTTAGTTTCACATACTCTGCACTGTATCGACCTCTCCCGGGCCGCTCATGCCGCAGTCGAGGTACACCGCCGCTGATCCTAGCTCTCGGTCACGCTCAGCGCTTGGGGAGCTCCGCTTCCGAGGCTTATCAGCCGCGTAGTCCCGTCGTAGAAAGTGTTTACATTCGTGGGTTTGGCGGCCCGCCATCGTTGTTATCATATCATTCTTAGAGGTCTCAGAGTAATCGCTGTGGCGTGGTTTGTAAAAAGGATTAAACTGTTCATGTTAAAAGTTGTCATTTATATATATATGCCGAAAGGCAAGTTTTCACAGATTATTGTTTTATTCTTCTGTTATCTCATATTGTTGTGTTTGTTCCGCTGATTACTCTGATGTATGTCTACTTGGGTGCCCGGTAGCACTACCACGCCCCGCTCGGTCGTGACAAAAGTGGTATCGAGCGCTTAATCCTCTGAAAGTGTCTACGCATCAGATTCAAGAGAGTCTTGATTATCTGTGGCGCACCACATCAATAATCGTGAGGCTATAGGATATTTAGGATTGGTTTCTATTCTTCTCACTCCGAGATCGTGCCTTAGAGTGTGTTGTAAGTCAACCTCCGACGAAATCCTTTCCCTTATCGCTATGCCTCCGCCAGTAGGCAACCCGAGCCTGTGAGGGCAAGGCGAGGAGCCGCAGTAGAGTTCAGAGGGTGGCGAGGCACAGCCCAATCATTACCTAGGTAGTGCTTCATTCGGGGAGTTTTGCGACGCCACTAGCCCCAAGAGAGTTTAGCACGGCGACGGCAGCTCCTTACCGCGCCATGATATTTGAACCTTCGCCCACGACCGGAAACGTTGAATATAGATTGCAAAGAGGCGACATTACTAGCTATAGATTTGGCTACCAGAGATTATACCGATGTATCACGAGTCTTGACGACTACCTAAGAGAGGTTGTGCAAGAGTAATTCTTCGCTTAGGCTTCGAGCATGGCCTGTACGGCTTATGCGCAGTCGAAACGAGATCGACGGTTAACCGGGCGGCGTAAGAGGCCGAGCGCAAGCGTCCTTCGGTAACTTTCGCGAGTATACCTTAAGTGCTACGCTCGATAGCAGCGCGAGTTGTGATTAGGAATCACGGTGGGTTAACCGAGTAAGATTTTGGGGATAGAGAAGGTGTGAGCCTTAGAGTGTTATACGAAAGACCTTAGAGGTAAAGCCATCTCGAGAAAGGTGTAGTGTTATGTTTGACCCTTATAGGAGTGCATAGTGCACGTGAACTATGTTCGGGGATAAGTCCTGAGTAGCGTGATTTGAAAGAAGGTAGTCGAGCTAGAAGACCGCTAGGTTTTCGTAATATGATTTGTGAAATTATTCCTTGGGAGCTAGTGTTTTGCGCAATCTGCCTCGGGTTGAGGCTACGCGGGTCAACCCGCGTAGGTTTGGCGGTGGGGTCGGGTGGTGGTCCTCTTTGTGTTAGGGTCATGAGGGTGTTAGGCCCATGTTTAGTTAGCCGCGGCAAGTTCGTGGATGCGCTCGACGTGGTCGGGCCACGGGGCACCATCGTGTTCTTCGTCGGTCGCTCCCTCGGCAGGTTGATGTTATCCGAAAGGTCGTGAGGTTGCACGGTGCCTACCTTCACCTTATGACGACAAATGGAGCCCGTGGTACTGTTTTTGTTCGGAAGTTTTACCAAGCATGTGTTAAGAACTCAGCGAGTCTCAGACCGCATTCGCCGCCGCCGCGGATTTGTGGGTAGTTGCGAGGATTGTTGTCTCCTGTGGAGGGAGCGCTGAGCTACCATTTCGTTGTTCTGATGTCGCCTTACGAAGACTTCGCAGGGCGGAAGTGTAAGTTGCCTGGCCGATTGGTTCGATGTTGGCGTGGTTCAGATAGTCGGTTCACTTGTTCCAGCAGATCGCGGATGGCAGGTTTGTTTGAAGAAGTTCCGCACTCAGAGGAATCGTATGGATAATCGGCGACGCTTAGAGTTCAGCCGACGGTCGGTCTTGAAAGTACCACCCCGCATGGTGTGACGAGTTTTGGAAATGTATGAACTTAGCCCGAGTTACTTGGGCCTTGTAGTTCATAAGTTAATAGGCCGCCGCTTATATGTTAGCATTTGCCGTCCGACTTCAGAGGAAGGACGTCCGGCTTTCATATTGTTATGTTCGAAAGTATCAAGATCCATCCGTATCGTTCCCGCACGATGACCTCGTTAGAGATAGTAACCGAGTTTTGGATACTAAAGCAAAGATCGTAAATATGGTAAGAATTCGAGCGCATTTACAGCTCAAAGTGATCGCACGCACGGCACCATTTGTCGGGTCGCTGGAGCAAGGCTCGCGACAAAGTGACAAAAGTAGTATTATTTGTGGTGATGTAGAGGTGTTTCCTCGTGGACTTAGATGTAAGTTTTGCGCAGTGTTTCCATGGCCGTGTGGCGTGATTGTTTCGTAAGATAAGGAAGACTATACCGCCACGCGTTCGCTTGAGATTTAGAAGGAACATTCGACTAATGTTTCTGGGGAAGAATGTTATACCCCGTAGTTCCGTGGTATGTATGCGAGGACGCACGCACGAGAATACGACGTAAAGATCGGAAAGGAAGAAAGAGGCGATTTTTCCACTAAAAGTTTCCGCTTTTTTGTGAAGGAAAAAGGTTCGTTAACGGGAATCGATTCCCGTTTGGTATTCTGACTTCCGAATATTAGAGAATTATGGAATTTTATTTTCGAAATGGTCACTGGGGCCCACGGAGAAATTTACTTTGTGGGGCGCTTTGATTTTGAGATTTTGGCGCTGGATATTTTCTAAGACTAAATATTTTGATTTAATCGGGGCGACACGTGTCACCCCACGTGGCACCTTTGGGTCGAATTATGTTTGTGCATAACACCCTGCTAGAGTCGTTTTTCTAAACGCTTTCACGCCTTTCGTAGGGAATTTCCTACTATGTCATTTAGTATTTTATGGATTTTTCCGAGAGACGAACATTTTGGACCAACGAGAGGCTGCACTTGGCACCCTCTCATCAGCGGGCAAGGCGGGCTTCGGACGGTGCGGACGCCATGGTAGATATTTTGGTAGATATTTGTGTGCAAGTTGGCTAGGTACACACGGGTAATCTTGGCCCTACACTTGCCTAACACTTGGTGTAATCTTCGCCATTGGTTGGCTTTCACTGACCTATAAATACCCCTCCCTTTGAAGACTAATTCATTCACAAATTGCCTAAGTCTTGAAAGCTTCTTCCTTCCCCAGCGTGGTGTCTTGGCGAGAGCCCCTCTCTCCCCCTCGCCGAGAGTCCCCAGCTGGCAGGCCGTGGCAGACACCCCCTCCTTCGAGGTGCTAGCATGCGGGTACCCCTAGCCTAGTTGCTTTCAGATAATACCCCTTCGTGGTATAGAAATACTCTCCAAGTATTGTTATAATGCCCAAATACCTTAGCCAGATACCTTGTAGTATTCTAAGGTTATACCTATACTAAAAGCCCGTAAATACTATTATACTTCCCGTCGTCACAAAACCGAAACCTAGGAAAATTTCCATAGTCCGCTGGAGTATCGTGTAGGTTGGTTAGAACTTCTAAGTGGTTTAGAGCTGGTCGAGCGCCTGAGTCGAGCTAAACGATTGCCCAGATCGACTTTATACTGATAATTACGGGCTTATCGAGGTAAATATCTTGTCCTCTATTGTAATTGGAAATTACATGTTGTTGATTATATAGTTGAAATATACTATATATGTAACTAAGCTTAGCATCGCGCAATGTCTTTTGACTTAAGCTCAAGAATCGAATCGAATCAGAATTACATAGATCAGACATTACAGACTCGTGTAGTAGTACCGTGGAGTAAATTGAACCTGCTAGTGTTAGACGATCACCCCCGGTTGGCTTCGTAGTCACCGATAGTGAGGAGATTTACGCCGTTGCGGGGAGTACGCCAAATTTCGTGAGAAAGTTCTACGATGAGACCTAAATGTTAATAAGCGCCTTGTGGCCTTATAGGTGGACGTACTACGGTGGCGCTCTACTTGGCTTAAGGAGTAGCCGACTTGAGGTACTGAGCGCTTTGCCATGAGTCGATACTGCCGCGAGGTATGCGAACCTCTTCCTATCTCTTCTAGCATGATACGTGTGAACTATGTAGTACGGTAGACGCATACGTGCTAAACGTATTCGATTGTTTAAAACATAAAGTGTTATAACGGCTTTATGGAAGTTGGTTATAATAACTTTACGTAGATAAGAAAACACTTTGTGGTTTTAAAAGGTAAATGATTTGTTTATAATCGCTTGACGCGTGATCATAAAGAACTTGAAGTATTTCAAAAGATTTCAAATCGCTTGAAAGAAGTAATACTTGGTTTTGAGAACTTAAGAGTTATACTAGCTTTATGGGAATTTAGGTATAACTGCTTAAGAACGCTTTTACCGATTTTGGAAATCAGGACGTGTATCGACAAACCATCGCAGTACATTAATAAAAGGAAATGTTTTGAATAATTAAGTATTATTAAAACCAAGAGAAACTTCCATCCGCATGTAAGCTAAGACGAGACAAAATGATATTTCCTAGATCACGGCTGTTGTAATAAGATTGTTATAAACAAGAATATCCTACTCACATATAAGGCTTATGTTTCTCCGACTGTTTAAAAGAGAATTATATTCTTAAATGAATAAGACTATGAACTACTAAACCTTTCTAAAATGAGAAACTTGAACATTGAAATTAGCAAACTTGATCATTGGAAAAGAATGTTGCTACTTGATTTTGCAAAGAGAAGTAATTGATTTACTTTAAAAGATAGTCACTCTATTTTATACTACGGGTTTTGTGTGACATCATGAAGTAACGTATCTTTTAAAGAGTTGATGTATGAAGTACTTTTGGGATAAAAACCCGATTTTGTTAATCATATAGTATAAGGTACCTTGTGTGAACAACTTGATTGTATTGGTTTGTGATATCCTTGTAATACTTTCTTGATTGCGCTGATAAGTAAACGTGTCAGCGCCACGGTGTTAGTATTCGTGACGTTTGTGTGAAGGGTTTCTTTGATTGTGCTTATTAACTATCACGTTATGATAGTATTGCGGCATTCATCTCCGAGATGATTCGGTTAAGCGCCCTCCGACGCGGGGTAGACTCAGCGTCGGGGACCATGATTCGAGAATACCTCACGCGGGTCCCGGGGGCCCATGCGAGCTACGAGTTCCGTGTTAGCGCACGCCCTTACGGGCACGCGTCTCAGGCTACGCGATCGCGGTCCAGACGACGCCGGGAGTAGCTACTCGATGCGGGAATACCTCACGCGGCCGACGAGATTGGCCTACGCGAGTCGGAAAGTTCCGTGACTAGACGCGCATTAGATACCGCGCGCGTGGCCGCTTTGATCACGTGGCGGTCTAGACAGATCTTATGATACGCTTTATGACCTTGTTGGTGCGCTGGTGTTAGTAGTCGGCCAGGCCTTCGCATTTACCCGCATAGCTTTATTAGGACACAGCGGGACTCGTGTTCATATGTATTCCTCGGTGCTTGATATCATAAATCGCCAAGAGCCGAAGGTATTCCACGGCACGATTGACGTTGTGGGCGCGAGACCCATTGTTAAATTGAGTGATGACTGGCGGTGAATCCGACTTGACATGATCGCTATTTACGGTGAATCGTAGTTTGCTTATCATACATGCCTCCCCGTGTATAGACTACTATGATTTCATTTACATGATTTATCTTTAGTTTCACATACTCTGCTGATCGACCTCCTTCGGGCCGCTCATGCCGCAGTCGAGGTACACCGCCGCTGATCCTAGCTCGTGGTCACAGCTCAGCGCTTGGGAGCTCCGCTTCCGAGGCTTATCACAGGCGTAGTCCCCGCCGTAGTAAGTGTTTACATTCAGGGTTCTGGCCCCGCCCGCCATTGTTGTCATATCATTCTTAGAGGTCTCAGAAATCGCTGTGGCGTGGTTTGTAAAAAGGATTAAACTGCTCATGTTAAAAGTTGTCATTTATATATATACGCCAAAGGCAAGTTTTCTGCATTATTGTTTTATTCTTCTGTTATCTCATATTGTTGTGTTTGTTCCGCTGATTACTCTGATGTATGTCTACTTGGGTGCCCGGGGTAAGGCACCAGTCACGGGCCCCGGTTCGGGTCGTGACACTTATCCCCAATCTTACCCTTTTAACTAACCATGATTTCTAATCACAATTAACACAATGTTATCAGAACATAACACTTAGGGTATACTCATCTTACATACTAATCTCTAGAGGGTTAAAGATATACCTGTATCTACTGCTTCACTTCCCCTTTGTCGTTCTAATCAATCCTGCCCTGTTGGGTGCATAGCTAGGGAAGGTGATGAACTAGCCGCTGATCCTGAAGGCTGAGTCTCTACATCCGCGCCACCTCTGGTCGGACAATACCCCGCCAAATGGCCCTGCTGGCCGCAAGCATAACAAGCTGTCGTAGAAGTACGACACTCCCCACAATGACATCTTCCACAACGGCCACACCGAGGTGGGGGTGGCCTCCTCTAGCTAACACCCCTTCCTCTCCTAGCCACCAATCCGCGAATCGACCGTAGCCGAGTCCTCCTACTTGATCCACAAAAAGACGACATTCCCGACGACGCCGCCACACCGTGGAATACCGAGGAAAATCAATCCGGCCGGAACCTACGTAGATCTGCGGAATCGTAAGCCTCGAGCTCACCAACTCCGCATACCCGAACGCCCCAACCTCGCGAGACCACTCGACCGGCGGAGGCGCATATCCAGTCACTGAGGCGATCCGCTCGATAGTTACCAAAGGATCTCGCTATTCGCCCTCTTCGACCTTGGTTAACCTGCCGATCCTTACGCTGCTCGCGCAGATAAGCTCAGACGCAGCCATGCTCATGCTCGATCAAGAGCTACTTTGCACAACCTCTCTTAGATAATCATCAAGACCCGCGATAAGTCGGTACATAATATACTCGTTGCTAACTCCTAGCTAGTAACAAGGTCGCTCTTTGCAATCTATTCTTTCGCATCGGTCGTGGGAATCAAGGTCCGTATATCATGGCGCAGCAGGAACTATTGCCGCGGCAAACTCGCCGGCCGCGACGCCGCAGTAACTCCCGACTAAGCACCACCCCGTGATGATCGGGCTTGTTCCTCAGAACCCTCTCGTGTTTCACTCGCAGCCTCCGGCCGCCTTGCCTTCCGGCCCAAAGTTGCCTTACGCGGAGGCATAACGGTGGAAAGAAATATGTTAGAGGTCCAACTTATAACACGCTTCTAAGCACGATCTCAGAGTGAGAAGAATGGAAACCAATCCTAAATATCCTATAGCCTCCTCGACATCGCGTGGTGCACAACACACCGATAATCAAGACTCTACTAGATACGGCCTGTAGACACTTTCCGAGGATTAATCGCTCGATATCGCTTTTGTCACGACCAACCCGGCGTGATCGATGCCTTACCCGGCATCCAAGTAGACATACATCGTAGAAATCACGGAACATAAACAAGACATGAAATAATATGAAGTGTAAAATTTCTGAGAAAAGTTGCCTTTCGCATATATATATAAAAACTTAAATCCAAGCTATATCCTTTTTACAAACTCGCCCACAAAGATTACTGCACTTAAGAATGATATAACAACAATGGCGGGACAGTGGCCCGCCATACCCTCAATGCAAGTACTACAACGACAGGGACTATACCCAAGATAAGCCTCCGAGAAACAGAGCTTCCCAACGCCGAATCGTGACTCCTAAGAGCGCGGATCAACAATCGATGACATCTACCGCAGATGAACGCAGCCCTCCGGCGAGGTCAAGACAACAGTACCAAGTATGTGAAATCAAAATATCAGAAATGAAATCATAGTAGTCTATATAAAGAAGGAGACATATATGATAACCAAACTACGCTTCACAATAAATAAGCCAATATGTCTCGGGCCAGACTCACGCCCTCAAAGTCATCACTCAAATATAACTATGGGTCTCACGCCCACAACATCAATCATGCCCGTGGAATACCTTCCTCACTGCCGACAGTCTATGATATAAAAGTACCAAAGAATACACATGAACACCAGGTCCCACCTGTGTCATAATAAAACCGTACGGGGTAAGTACGAAGGCATAGCCGACTACTAACACCCACAGTACCAACAAGGTCATAAATCAGACACGAGGTCTCTAGACCGCCACATGATCGGCCGCCACTCGCCGCATTATCAAACGCGCGGCCTAGTCTCAGAATCTCCCGCACCCGCGATAGGCCACTCACATAGGCCCGCATGAGGTATTCCCCGCATCGGGGGTAGCTACTCCCCGGCATCGTCCTGGACTCGCAGTCCGCATGGCCACATAGACCACATGACTACAAAGGCCGCACACTAACCTGGAACTCTCGTAGCTCCGCATAGGTCCCATGGACCCGCATGAGGTATTCTCGAATCATGGTCCCAGACCGCCTGAGGTATACCCTGCATCGGAGGGCAGCTTAACCCCCGGTATCATGTCAAGAGGTGAGTGATATAATACTAACATAACAACTTATCGTTAAACAACATAAGCACAATCAAGGGAAACCCCTTTACACAAACATCACAAGATACTAACGCATGTAGCATCCTAAACATGTTTACTTATCAAATCAACAAGAAAGTATTACAAGGCTATCACAAACCAACACAATCAAGTATTCACACAAGGTACTTTCTACTTTATGTTAACAAGTTCGGGTTTTTATCCCCAAAGTACTTTATACATTAACTCTTTAAAAGATCCGTTTCTTTCACAAAAGTCACACAATACCCGTAGTATAAAAATAGAGTGACTTTCTTGTTAAGTAAACCAAAACGCTTCCCTTTGTAAAATCAAGTAACAACATTCTTTTCCAAACGTTCAAGTTTGCCTAATTTCAAATGCTCAAGTTTCTTATTTTCGAAAGGTTTCGTAGTTCATAGTTTTAATCACTTAATAATATAATTCTCCTTTAAAACAATTTGAGAAACATATGCCTTATGTGTGAGTAGGTTATCCTTGTTTATAACAATCTTATTAAAGCATCCATGATCTAGGAAATGTAATATCATTTTGTCTCATCTTAGCTTCTATGCATATGGAGGTTTCTACTAGTTTCAATAATACTTAATTAGTCAATACATTTCCCTTTATTAGCGCGCTGGTCCTGCTCGATACTTATTCTCGCCTCAAATCAACATAAGGCGTTCATAAACAATTAAGTAAACCGTTCCTTTTATTTCTCTTAAGACGTTATACCTAACTTCCCATAAAGCTAGTATAACTCTTAAGCTTTTAAAACCAAGTATTACTCTTCTTTCAAAAAGGTTTCTTAATTCTTTTGAAATACTTCAAGATTCTTATTATTAGACTCAAGTCAAAAGACATCGCAGTAAAACCACGTTCAGTTAACACACGTACGTCTACCGTAATATATATATATTCTTTTTTAAAATATCATGCTCAAGAGGATAGGAAGAATCACATACCTCGCGACGATTATCGACTATTAGCAAAACGCTCCACCGCTATAACCCGGCTAGCCTTGTCCACCTTCCAAGTAGAACACGCTACTCGCAAAGATTTTCAACCTATAAAGGCCATATACGCCTATCAACGCCTAGACTACTCAGAGAATATTCTAAGCAGAGGGTTCTATTCTACGGAAAATCGGGCAAAGACTTCCTCACCCGTTAAACTACACAATGTTCATGTAAATACAAATTCCATGTAAGCTCAATCTTCTTCTTTAATATACTTCTGATGTGATTTCAATTCAATTCTCTTCTCTTATACCATCCTTCTATATCTTATACTCATTTCTATACTACTACAGTATGTAATTTCCAATTACAATAGAAGGTCAAGAGTATTTACCTCGATAAGCCCAAAATTATCCAAGTTTAAATGTCGATCCTGAGCAACGTTTAGCTCCAACTCTGGGTGCACCAACCCGCTCCGAACAACCCTTAGAAGTTCTACGCAACTTCTTATTAATACTTCAACCAACTATGAAGATTTTCCTAAGGGTTTCGTTTTGTGACTGAAGGAAAGTATGATAGTATTTCTGGGCTTTTAGTATAGGGGTAACCTTGGAATACTACAAGGTATTTGGGCCAAGGTATTTTGGAATAGTAACAATACTTGGAGAATACTTTTCTACCAAGGGGGGGGTGTTTTACGAGAACAACACTCAAGAGGGGTGGGTACTCTCGGCTAGCACCACTTAGAAAAAGGGGGGGGGGGTACTCTCGGCCAAGGGCCTCACAAAGGGGGAGGGGGAGGCTTTGGACGAAAGCCTTACAAAGGGGGAGAGGGATTTCAAGACTTAGAAAAGTGTTTGAGGGATGAAGAAAGTCTTCAACTACGGGGGTATTTATAGGGAAACCAATGGATAAGATCAAGACAAGTGGTGGGCAAGTGGAGGGTGAGGATTTGCACAAGTGCACCCTAGCCATCTACTCCTCAAATCACTCCAAACATTGACCCATGTTTTAGGCCCCAAAATCGTCCAAACCGTGGCCTCAATGCATCCCACTTGAGGGTGACAAGTGTCACCCTCTCGTTGGTACAAAATATTTCAACTCTCGGAAAAATCCGCAAAAATAATAAATGACATAGCAGTAATTTTCCCTACGCAAGTTTTGGAAAACGTTTCGTCGAAAAACAATTCTTTTCGGGGGTTGTGCACAAATTTCGACCCTTGCCTAACTTAAGGCTTAAACTATCGTACGTACGCCCTCACGTACATACTCTGGAAATACGGGGTATAACAACATATGTCCCAATATTGTGGTGGACACTTGGTGGAAGACTCCACTCACACAAGCAACCCAATCTCCACCCTCCATTTGTTTTAATCTTGGCCATTGAAGGTTCTATAAATACCCCCCTCAAGTGCAAGACTTCTTCATCCACAAAAACAATTTCCAAGTCTCAAAATGCCTCCCCCTTTGTAGTAAAGCTTTCCCAAGCTTCCCTGAGAAGCTCTCGTCCGAAACAACACACCCCCCCCCCCCTTGGTAGAAAAATGTCTTCAAGTATTGTTACTATTCCAAAATACCTTAGCCCAAATCCCTTGTAGTATTCCCAAGTTACCTCTACACTCAAGAGTCCTAAATACTACTTTATTTCCTTTAGTCACAAAAAGAAACCCTAGGAAAATCTTCATACTTGGTTGAAGATTAAGTAGAAGTTGTGTAGAAACTTCTAAGGGTTTCTTGGAGCGATTGAGCGCATGCACAGGAGCTAAACGCTGCTCGTGATCGACTTATAATCTTGGATAATTTTGGGCTTATCGAGGTAATGATCTTTATCCCCTATTATAATCGGATATTACATGTCAGAGTAATGTATAGTTGAGTATACTATATGTAGAATGAATATTGTTAAGATTGAATCAGATTTACATCGGATTTATTTACAGAGACTTGTAGTATTATCGCTGGCAAGGTCGCACACGCCCTGTTAGACGGTAACCCTCGAGTTGCTGGCTTGGCAGCGGGCCTTGACAGAGGAGGAGACTTATGTGGTCATGCGGGGTGGGAGGTGCCGAATTTTCCGTAGAATATGGAACCTTGTATTTAGAAATGTTCTACGGGCGGATATGAAGTCGATAGACGCCAGTGGCCTTTATAGTCAAGTACTATGAGTAGCGTATTCTACTCGGAGGTGGATAAGGCCAGCGGTTACAAAGACTGGAGCGCTTTGCTAATTGTCGATAATCATCGCAAGGTATGTGAACCTCTTCCTATCTTTTCTAGCACGATTGTTGGGAACTATGTAGTACGGCAGACGACGTTTGCTAAACGAGTCTTGGTTATTTAAAACATAAAGTGTTATAATAGCTTTATGTGAAGTTAGTTATAACGACTTTACGTAGGTAAAAGAATGGTTTATTGATTTTGAAGTTAAGAGACTTGATCTTGAAAGATAAGAGACTTAACTTAATCGCTTGATATGAATTTTGTTAAAAAGTTGTGAAACCTCATTCGTGAGTAATGAGTACTTGGTTTTTAAAGAATAATGTTGTTACTTGATTTTAAAAAGGGAAAGTGTTTTGGTTTAAAAAGGAGGGCATGATATTTCTTAGTTTGATTTAAAATGAAGACATGGTATTATCTTAATCTGCCTTAAAGAGGGTTTAAATGTTATGGACGATTCTACCGAGTCCCATGAGACGGGCCGAGACATGTATTCCACCCGATTCGACACCGAGTCCATGAGATGGACCGAATGTATTCCACACGATCCGACACCGAGTCCATGAGATGGGCCGAATGTGACCATACGATTCGACACCGAGTCCATGACGGACCGAACGTGACCACGCGATTCCACCTCGAGTCTCATGGACGGGCCGAGACATGTTATACGATCACGATTTATACCTAGATCGCGGCAGAAGAAGGAGTTCCACGGCACGAGGATGACTTTGAGGCGTGAGTCCCGACTTGACATGACTGCTTTTATGCGAATCTGTAGTTCGTTATCATACATATCTCTGCTTTATATAGACTACCATGATTTCATTTACGAGATTTTCAGCCACATACTTGGTACCGCATCGACCTCTTCGGGGCTGCGCTCATGCCAGCAGAGGTACATCGGTTGTTGATCCTCGCCATACGATCACAAATCACAGATTGGAAGCTCCGCTTCTCCGGAGGCTTATCTTTTGGCATGTTTCCGAGTTTGTAGGTTCTTGTACATTCAGGGTATGGCGGGCCCGTCCGCCATAGTTGTTGTTATATTCTAGAGGTCCAGTAATCGCTGTAAGCGTGGTTGTAAAGGATGTAATCGTTTCAGATATATGCAATAAGGCAACCGTTTTGGGTTATCCTGTTTTCTTATTTCATATATGTAAGTTTTTATTTCCGCTGATTTTCTCTGATGTTGTATCACTAGGGTGCCCGGGGTAAGGCACCAGTCGCGGGCCCGAGGATGGGTCGTGACAGAAAAGTACGTAGAAACAAAGGAAGTACTGCCCGATTTTCCGTAGAATAAGAGTCCTTATACTTAGAAATATTCTACGTTGAAAGCTAGAAGTTGATAGCCGTATTGTGGTCATTATAGGTTGACATTCTACGAAAGGCGTATTCAACTCGGCAAGTGGATTGAGTCGAAGAGGTATGTGAAACTTTCCCTATCTTCTTGAGCATGAGTTTATAAATGTATAGTACGGTGGACGTACATAGTTAAAAATGAATTCGGTTTCATTTGGTATCCTTGCCTTGTTTTCGAAAAGTATATGTGACTAGATGTTAAATGGAAAGTATTGATTACTTGAACTATTCTAAAGTTAAGAAACTTGATATTCTAAAGTTAAGAAACTTGATATTCTAAAGTTAAGAAACTTGATTCCTAAAGTTAAGAGACTCAAGATTCAAAGTTATATGACTTGATTAGAAAGATATGATACTTGGTTTTAAAAGTATAAGTCTCTCGGTTATAAAGAAAGAATGAATTTGTCTAAAACATAAAGAGTTATAACGCTTTATGGGAAGTTAGTATAACGGCTTTATGAAAGGTTAAAGATATCTTAGTTTCTAAAGCAAAAAGTTAGTATAACGGCTTTATGGGAAGTTCGTTATAACAACTTTATGGGAAGTCAAAATAATGGTTTATTCTAGTAAAGTAAACAAGGATAAATGACTTGAAATAAAGAATGGCAATTTGATTTAAAGGTATCCATTGCTCAAAGTTTAAAGTAAGGGTCACTTGGTTTAGAAGCCTAAAAATGTATTTCTAAAGGTATAGTGACTTGTTTTGAAAAGTAGACAAGCCTCGATACTACGCGTTAGTATCTTGGGGATTTTATACAAGAAAAAGTCATTTTTAAAAGGATAAAGGTACATAGTACTTTGGGTTAAATTCCCGGATTTTATAATGACATGTTAGTGCCTTAAGTAAACTAAAATGAGAGTGTATATAAATAAGTCTAATAAGAAGTTAGGAGATTTCTTAACTTACTTATGATAATTATGATAAGCCGGTGGTGCTTATGTTATGTATGATAAGCTGGTGGTGCTTTTGTTATGTATGATAGTCGTTTTTGCTAGTGTCATGTTATTCTTGCGGGGTAAACCCCTACATTATTTATTCCATGGATGTGCTCCCCATGATGCGAGTGCGGCGTTTGTACTAATTGCGGGCCCACCGGGTCTAAGCGGGTGAAATAGTCCTGTGCGGGTGAAATATTCCTATGCGGAGCAAATCGCTCCATTGCGGGTCCACAAGACTTATGTCACGACCCGACCCTGGCGTGATCGTGCCCTACCTGGACACCCCTTTTAGGTATACATCAGAGAATAGCAGCGGAACATACACAACTTATAAAATGCTTAAACATAAAATAACAACAGGCTAGCCGATGAGGCCACCTTCCATAATATATACTGTCACGCCCCGAACCCCGGGCCCGTGACTGGTGCCCTACCTGGGCACCCTTCTACCTTAACAAATAAGTAAACTGCGGAAATTAAATAACACCTCTTTTTTTTTCTCTTTTCAAAACCAACATACGTACAAGGGCAAAGCCGACAAGGCTGCCATATAATATACATAATAAAAGACACTACACTGTACATGAGTCCAATCTCACATATGAATACAGACCTCTAAGAGTTTTACCGAAATATGACGGGACAAGGCCCCACTGCACTCCATAATCAGATAAAAGCTCAGATCGAAAGAACTTATATCAAAAAGATAAACTCCAACGTAAGGAGCTATCCAAAACTCGAGGTGGTCCTACACCGCCGATCACCAAACAACGCATCTAAACTCATGCATGAACGCAGCCAAGCGAGGTCAAGACAAGAATGTACCAAGTATGTGAAACAAGCAATCAGAATGAAATCATAATACTAAACAAACAGAGACATGTATGATAGCCAACCTACAATACACAATACATAAACAAATATATCAAGTCGTGGACGCACGCCTCAAAATCACTACTCAAATAACAAGACATAAGGCCTTACTAACAATGAGAGTAATCAAAAGTATAGGTAGCAAATCCACGGAAATAGGTGGTATAACGATCTTGGGGATTTACCCCTCATTTATACTCTTACCCTGAAGAAGGTGGTAAAGCAGGTGGTATAACGATTCGCGATACACCCTCATTTATACTCTTACCCCAAGCATGATAAACCGTGGTATAACGATCTGGGGATACACCCTCATTTATACTCTACCCCAAGGTGATAAAGCAGGTGGTATAACGATATCTGGGGATACACCCTCATTTATACTCTTACCCCGCATGATAAAGCAGTGGTATAACGATTCGGGGATACACCTCATTTATACTCTTACCAAGAAGGTGATAAAGCAGTGGTATAACGATCTGGGGATACACCCTCATTTATACTCTTACCCCAAGCATGTGATAAAGCAGGTGGTATAACGATCTTTGGGGATACACCCCTCATTTATACTCTTACCCTACCTCAACTGGCCATCATACATAACATAAGCACTACCAGCTTATCACACAATAAGTAAGCAAGTTAAGAAATCCCCCTAACTTCTTATTAGTCTTATTCATATACACTCTCATTTTGGTTTACTTAAGGCACTAATAGAATAATTCTCAATTAAACAAGCCAAAGTACTACGTACGCATATTCTTTTCAAAAGACTCCTTTTTATGTAAAAACCCAAGATACTAACACCCGTAGTATCAAGGTGTGTCTATTTTTCAAAGTAAGTTACTACACTTTTAGAAAACTCATTTCAAAGCTTGAAATCAAGTAACTTCAAATTTTCACAATCTAGGCAACTTATGCCTAATAATCAAAATAGACAACTTTCTTAACCTTCCATAAAGCCGTTATAACCAACTTCCCATAAAGCCGTTATAACCCTTTATGGTTTTAGACATATACATTCCTTTTATAACCGAGAGACTTATACTTTTAAAACCAAGTATCACATACTTACAAAACAAGTTCTTAACTTTCAAAATACTTCAAGTCTCTTAATATTTAGAAAACAAGTTTCTTCTACTTTTAAACCTCAAGTAACTCACACCTTTAAAACAAGTTACTTCTCTTAAATCATGTCATTTCTCCTCTCTTAAAACAATTAAGTAAATCACTCCTTTAACTCCCCTAAAGTCGTTACAACAACCCTTAGGTTTTGGAACTAAGGCACTAGCCAAAAGGTTTGGAAACCACTTCCTTTTCAAGACTCTATGTACTTTAAGTAAAATAATTTCACTTTTAAGAATCCAAACTTCACTAAGGAAATGGATTATACAACTTACAATTTAAACATCAAAGTACAATCAAGGAGTGCATAGAACTAATTCTATTTTAGGCAATCCAAATACAACCAAGGAAACGGATCATTTAATGAGTAGACATACTTTCTTTATCTTAAGGAATCATGCTAGAAGAGGAGATAGTTCACATACCTTTCGCTAAATCCACAAGCTGCCGAATACGCGACGTAGAAGTTGTCAACCTATAATGGTCACAACAAGACTATCAACTTCTAGTCTCTAACGAGAATAATACTAAGTATTCGGTCTCTAATTCTACGGAAAATCGGGCAAAGACTTCCTTTGTTTCTACACACTTTGCCACCTTTTCAAGGCCGAATACAATAACCAACACGCCACATTTAAGGCTCAACACAACAATCAAACAAAGGGGATTACACGCCTTACAATACGTAAAATTCCTCCCACAATTAATAATAAGAGTTCCATATTCAAGCCATTCTCGGCCAACAACATAACCAACAATTCAAAGTCATTTCCAATCCTTTTCCAATTCCAAGTTCTAAGGTCTAACATGTTATATAGTCATAAACAACTACAATTTCCTTCTTTATACAACATGCATTTACTTAAACTAATAATCAACTCGAATTGTAATCTTAAGGCTAAACATGCTAGTTTTCGGATTAGGGTTCCAATTGCCAATATACTTATCAAACTTCATACTATATAACTCATGCTTGTTAATATCCATAGCTACAACAATAAGTAAGTCTTAACTACTAAAACGACAAAATTTATACCTTTATAAGCCCTTAAAAATTCCAAGATTCAAAGTCGCTCCTTAGCAAATTCTTAGCTCCTTTCCTTAGGTTCCAACCGCCCAAGCACTCCTTATAAGCCTATGAAGAACCCATCTTCAAGTTCCAACTTCAAAGTCAAGAACTCCTTAAGTTTCCGCATGACTAATACGAAAAACGCTGCCCAAATCTTTCTATTGAGATATCCTTACAATACCCTTAGGGACATTGGGTTAAAGTATTGTGAACAAAGGATCAAAACTACAAATTTTTGTGTGGGCAAAGTGTGCAAACCCGAGAGCCTCTTGTTCTTGGCACAAATGTTCTCTAATTTTTCTAAGTGTTAAAGACCTTGTCTTGCACTAGTGAAGCATATATAACACAATGAAGGGCTTGGATTAATACACTTGTGGTCTAGGATGAAGGACAATTAATGGAAAGCTGCCGACAATTTGACTTGGTCTACAATCTCAAGATATCAAGACTTGATCTTTTACCATGGTCAATGACCATTATACCCTTGCAAAATTTTGTCCAAGGCCAAGTGGGGGAGGTGCCACGTGTCACCCTCTCATTCGTTCATAAAATTCCGTAACCCTCGTGGGCCCCGCAAAACGTAAAATTCTTCGGGTGGGCCCCACGTGACCATATCCGTAAAAATAAATTTCCATAGTGTTAATAAGTTCCATACTCTCCCAATAATGCATTTTGAGAATCCAATTCTCAACAACGAACATTTTTCCTTTTCCGACGTTTCTAAGATTTTCCGTCTGAAAAACAATTCTTCCTTTCGTACTCAATTTCCATGTCTTGATTCCTTACATACATTCTCTTATACATGTCTCGACTTACGGGATGTAACATTCTTCCCCTTAGAAACATTCGCCCCGAATGTTCTTAGTCGGTTGCTGTATACAAACTCCGCATAAACTCTATACTATGCCTATCAATCAAAATCGACAAGACTAACGATGCCACACACGGCCACCACAACATACGTAAACATAACAACGGACCTTCCGTCCGCGAATTTCTCCTCACAAAACTCGAAGGTTACGCTTCTCAAACACGGATCCTTAGAGGTTCCTTTATTTTCTTACTTGTCATACTTCCTGCATTTCTAAACTTATTTAGCACACGCATAAAATTTCAAATATTGTTCTGCTTCTCCAATCTCGAGTTACTATCCAATCTAGGCCATTATGCTACTTGAATTGACGCTAAGTCTCTTCTCGGTCCTTACGATCTGATTCCGGAGGAACGCATCCACGAACTCGTACAACGATCAACTAGACTTGGGCCTTGTATCCTCGGGATCCTATCACGTAACGGGACCATTTCTAACTGGCATCACCCCATCCCATACTACCGGTTGACCCGAAATGAGTCCATAACCCGACTCATCACATACTTAACTTCTCATTCTTAGTCCGAAATAAATCTCTCTCTTATCTCAAGGTACTTTACCCTATCCCCTATTCACTAGAGGTTCACCACATAAGCCAAAGTATTTCTATCAGACATCCTTCCCATCTGGCCTTACATCACATGGGCAATTACAACTTGTGAACTCTACACAACTATAGTCTCAGCCACTTACCATTCTTGTCAACATTCTTAACTTTTCACTTTACTAATCAAAGTATTCCTACTGGGGTACTATCACTTACAAATCGCTAGCAATAAGGGAAAACATATATGCTAGGGAGAAATCTGAATCTATCAACGCACGTATGATTCCAAAGAATTGAAATATACCAGAACCCCACGCGATGTCGCCTCCGATCCCGCCCAAGAGTCACGCCATCTATGCGGTTCGGCGACCGCTAACTATAACCCACTCGACTCTACCACTGGCCGACATCTCAACACCCCGCCTGGGACGACATGGAGGAGGAAAGGTAACCAACCATCGCCTTATAGGTCGAGCCACTTCACCTGCTCTTTCTAAAAGGACATACCTCCGTGATATGGCCGACGGCCAACAAAAACAAACACCGTGCTATAACGGAATTTCCCGAATGACGACATTACAATGGAAACACCGAGGAATAAGTGGCCTCGATCGAGAAAATCCTTCCTCTCGGTAACCTCGACCGAGCTTGGACCGCTTCTAAATACCTTGGGGTCCAATATCCCACCCGTGAATCGCGGGGTATGTACTGGGTAGGCTAGGACGAATATCTCACTCCGCCGAGGCCGCTGGCCCAAAACTCACCGAATAACCAACCTGCCTAGCCCTCTTACGCTGATTTCCGCTGCCTCTATCCTCCGTACACTGCCTGCATCGGGCCGAATAACCTCCCGCTGATGAAACTGTAGCACCGCTTATCTTGGCCAATAACATAATCGCTTCCTCATGACCTATAGTCTTCTCCTAATCGAAACTGGAGACTCGTCGGGGCCTCAAAACTGGTGCGTAAGAACTCGCCATCGCAGACAACATCCAGATACCCCGGCATAAGCCCTATCAACTCTCTCGAGTCCGACTAGTAGCTCTCGCTACTCCTTTGCCCTTCAAGCGGCCGTTGCCCTCGGAGGCATAATCAGAACACAAAAATTACGCCGAGAGGAATTATCTTACTAACACGCCTCTGTGGCGCGATCTAGAGTGAGAAGAATAGAAACTAACTCCTAAATGTCCCGTAGCCTCCTGCTTACGGGTGTGGCGCGCAACACACCGATAATCAAGACTCTACTAGACACGGCCTCAGACATTCCGAGGACCGATCGCTCGATACCACTCGCCACGCCAACCCCGGCCTGGATCGTGCCCTACCGGCACCTTCTTCTACCTTAACAACTAAGTAAATCATGAAATTAAATAACACCTTTTTTTTTTCTCTTTTCAAAACCAACATACGTACAAGGGCAAAGCCGACAAGGCTGCCAAATAATATACATAATAAAAGAAACTACACTGTACATGAGTCCAATCCCACATATGAATACTGCACTCTAAGAGTTTTATCAAAATATGACGGACAAGGCCCCGTACTCCATAATCAGACAAAAGCTCATCGAAAGTTAACTTATACCAAAAAGATAAACTCCGAATGTATGAGCTATCCAAAACTCGAAAGTGGTCCTACACCGCCGACACAAACAAGGTACCTAAACTCGCAGCATGAACGCAGCCTCGGGAGGTCAAGACAAGAACGTATCAAGTATGTGAAATGCAGCATCAGAATGAAATCATAATCTAAACAAAACAGAGACATGTATGATAGCCAACCTACAAAGACATAATACATAAGCAAATATATCAAGTCGTGGACACATGCCTCAAAATCACTACTCAAATAACAGACATGTAGCCTTACTAACAATGAGTAATCAAAAGTATAGGTAGCAAATCCACTAAACAGTGGTATAACGATCTGGGGATTTACCCTCATTTATACTCTTACCCGGAGAATGGTAAAGCAGCGGTATAACGATCTTTGGGGATACACCCTCATTTATACTCTTACCCCAAGCATGATAAAGCAGTGGTATAACGATCTTTGGGGATACACCCTCATTTATACTCTTACCAGCATGTGATAAAGAGGTGGTATAACGATCTGGGGATACACCCTCATTTATACTCTTACCCTACCTCAACCATCATACATAACATAAGCACTACCGGCTTATCACACAATAAGTAAGCAAGTTAAGAAATCCCCCTAACTTCTTATTAGTCTTATTCATATACACTCTCATTTTGGTTTACTTAAGGCACTAATAGAATAATTCTCAATTAAACAAGCCAAAGTACTACGTACACACTTTCTTTTCAAAATACTCTTTTTTATGTAAAACCCCAAGATACTAACACCCGTAGTATCAAGGTGTGTCTATTTTTCAAAGTAAGTTACTACACTTTTAGAAAACTCATTTCAAAGCTTGAAATCAAGTAACTTCAAATTTTCACAATCTAGGCAACTTATGCCTAATAATCAAAATAGACAACTTTCTTAACCTTCCATAAAGCCGTTATAACCAACTTCCCATAAAGCCGTTATAACCCTTTATGGTTTTAGACATATCCATTCCTTTTATAACCGAGAGACTTATACTTTTAAAACCAAGTATCACATACTTACAAAACAAGTTCTTAACTTTCAAAATACTTCAAGTCTCTTAATATTTAGAAAACAAGTTTCTTCTACTTTTAAACCTCAAGTAACTCACACCTTTAAAACAAGTTACTTCTCTTAAATCATGTCATTTCTCCTCTCTTAAAACAATTAAGTAAATCACTCCTTTAACTCCCCTAAAGTCGTTACAACAACCCTTAGGTTTTGGAACTAAGGCACTAGCCAAAAGGTTTGGAAACCACTTCCTTTTCAAGACTCTATGTACTTTAAGTAAAATAATTTCACTTTTAAGAATCCAAACTTCACTAAGGAAATGGATTATACAACTTACAATTTAAACATCAAAGTAAAATCAAGGGAGTACATAGAACGAATTCTATTTTAGGCAATCCAAATACAACCAAGGAATGGATCATTTAAGGAGTAGGACATACTTTCTTTATCTTAAGGAATCATGCTAGAAGAGGAGATAGTTCACATACCTTTCGCTAAATCCACAAGCTGTCGAATACGCCGCACGCAAGTGTCAACCTATAATGGTCACAACAAGACTATCAACTTCTAGTCTCTAACGTAGAATAATACTAAGTATTTGGTCTCTAATTCTACGGAAAATCGGGCAGCACTTCCTTTGTTTCTACACACTTTGCCACCTTTTTCAAGGCCGAATACAATAACCAACACGCCACATTTAAGGCTCAACACAACAACCAAACAAAGGGGATTACACGCCTTACAATACGTAAAATTCCGCCCACAATTAATAATGGAGTTCCATATTCAAGCCATTCTCGGCCAACAACATAACCAACAATTCAAAGTCTTTTTCAATCCTTTTCCAATTCCAAGTTCTAAGGTCTAACATGTTATATAGTCATAAACAACTACAATTTCCTTCTTTATACAACATGCGACGACTTAAACTAATAATCAACTCGAATTGTAATCTTAAGGCTAAACATGCTAGTTTTCAGATTAGGGTTCCAATAGCCAATATACTTATCAAACTTCATACTATATAACTCATGCTTGCTAATATCCATAGCTACAACAATAAGTAAGTCTTAACTACTAAAATGACAAAATTTATACCTTTATAAGCCCTTAAAAATTCCAAGATTCAAAGTCGCTCCTTAGCAAATTCTTAGCTCATTTCTTTAGGTTCCAATCCACTCCAAGCACTCCTTAGATGCCTATGAAGAACCCATCTTCAAGTTCCAACTACAAAGTCAAGAACTCTAAGTTTCCGCCATGCACTAATACGAAACGCCGCCCAAATCTTTCTATTGAGATATCCTTACAATACCCTTAGGGACATCAAGTTAAAGTCTTGTGAACAAAGGATTAAAACTACAAATTTTTATGCGGGCAAAGTGTGCAAACCCAGAGCCTCTTGTTCTTGCACAAATGTTCTCTAATTTTTCTAAGTGTTAAAGACCTTGTCTTGCACTAGTGAAGCATATATAACACAATGAATGGCTTGGATTAATACACTTGTGGTCTAGGACGGATACCAATTAATGAAAAGCCTCGGACAAGTCGACTGGTCAACAATCTCAAGCTAGCAAGACTTGATCTTTTACCATGGTCAATGACCATTATACCCTTGCAAATTTTCGCCCAAGGCTGGGGAGGTGCCACGTGTCTCCTCTCATTCGCCCATAAAATTACGTGAACCTCGCGGCCCCGCAAACGTAAAATTCTCTGGTGGGCCCCACGTGACCAAATCCAAAAATAAATTTCCATAATGTTAATAAGTTCCATACTCTCCCAATAATGCATTTTGAGAATCCAATTTTCAACAACGAACATTGTTCCTTTCCGACGCTCGAAGATTTTCCGCTGAAAAACAATTCTTCCTTTCGTAACAATTTCCAAGTCTTGATTCCTTATGTACATTCTCTTATACATGTCCTGGACTTACGGGGTGTAACATATACATACCCAAAAATAAATCAGTACATCTTTGTTCTTAAAAACCCAATCCACAAATGTGACTACGCACTTAAGAATAACAATCGTGATGGACAGTGGCGCCCATACACCGAATATACAACAACCGACCATACTGTGGATCTAAACCCGGATAAGCCTCCGAGTAATGGAGTTTCAACAAATGAACGGTGATCCTAAGAGTGAGGATCAACAACTTGTATACTCTACCGCGATACTTAACGCACGGCAAGTCGGTCAAGACATGTACCAAATATGTGAAATCAGCATCAGAATGAAATCATAAGTCTAAAATAAAGTCGAGACATGTATGATAACTCAAATAATAAAGACACTATGCCTTACTAACAATGAGAGTAAATAAGAGTATACTTTATCGCATAAAAATAGAGGCTCATGATCAAAGTAGGCCACCCGCGTAGATCATTAAGCAATCCTACTCTCGAGATTATTTCACCAAGTGGCCAGATGGACCCACACAGGGTAACTTCTCGCATAGATCAGATCCGCTCGCATAGGTCGGGATGGACCCGCATGAGGTATTCTCGATAGGACTGGTCCATCCCGCATAGGACTATTTCACCCGCAAAGCCCTTACGACTCGCATGAGGTATTCTCGATCACGGGTAGTAAATCCACTAATATGCAAATGCTATAAACCCGGGAATGACTCAGAATGAACAATATATCACTAGCACAACCGGATATCATACATAACATAAGCACTACCGGCTTATCATACATAACATAAGCACTACCGGCTTATCGTACATAACATAAGAAAGTTAAGAAATCCCCCTAACTTCTTATTAGTCTTATACATATACACTCTCATTTTAGTTTACTTAAGGCACTAACATGTTATTATAAAAAATATGAGAATTTAACCCAAAGTACTATGTACTTCTATTCTTTTAAAAATGACTCTTTTTCATATAAACTTCCAAGATACTAAATACCGTAGTATCAAGTCATATCTACTTTTCAAGACAAGTCACAATACCTTTTAGAAATACATTTAGGCTTCTAAATCAAGTGACTTCTTTCTTTAAAAACCTTAAGCAATTGATGCCTTAAAATCAATTTGCCTTTCATTATTTCAAGTCGTTTATCATACTTACAATACTTAGAGTAAACCACTCTTTATTACTTTTCATAAAGTTATTATAACCAACTTCCCATAAAGTCGTTATACTAACTTTATACTTTAGGAAATTACATTCTTCCTTATATCCAAGTGTTACACCCCGTAGTTCCAGGGTATGTATATGAGGACGTACGTACGAGAATACGACATTTAAATTAAAAGGAAGAAAGACGTGATTTTTCGACTAAAAGTTTCCGATTTTATGAAGGAAAAAGGTTCGCTTATGGAATTGATTCTGATTTGGTATTCGACTTTTGGAATATTTAAGAATTATGGAATTTTATTTCCGAAATTTGTCACTGGGCCCACTGAGAATTTACTGCTTTGTGGGGCCCACTTTATTTTCGGATTTTTGGCATTGCGGATATTTTCGGAAGATGAAATATTTTGGACGAGTACGGGGGTGACACATGTCACCCCCATGTGTCCCTATGGCCGAAAGTGAGGGCACTCGACGCGATTGTGTGGACAAGCGGCAAGCCACTTGTCCCATTTTGGTGGACAAATGGTTGGCAACTTACCCACACACATGTCCCCAATCCTCACCTTACATTTGCTTTAATCCTAGCCATTGATTTATCAATAAATACCCTTTTTGCAAGACTTAATTTCATCCACACTTGAAATATCCTTCCAAGGCAAATTCTCCTCCTCCCTTGTTGTTCTCGCCCAACCCCACTTTGTGTAGAAATACTTCAAGTATTGTCAGATTATCCCAAATACCTTAGCCTAGTATTCCTAGTAGTATTCCAAAGTTATTTCAAATATTAAGAGCTGAAATACTACTTTATTCCAATAGTGCAAAACGGTTCTAGAAAAATCTTCATAGCTTGACGAAGTTGTTAAGAGAAGTTGTTTAGAAACTTCTAAGGGTTGCTTCGAGCTGGTCGAGCGTAAGGAATCGAGCCAAACGCTGCTCAGATCGACTTATAATCTTGGATAATTTGGGCTTATCGAGGTAATGATTTACGCCTCTATCAGAATCGATATTACATATCAGTAGTTTAGAATCGAGTATAAGATATATTGAAAGGATGATTATAAAGAATTGAACTGTATTTACATCGACCGTATTTATAGTAGACTTGTAGTATTATTGTGGAGTAGAATTGTACCCGCCCATAGACGTAACCCCCTCGAGTTGTTGTCTTCGTAGCGCCTTGATAGAGGAGGAGATTTACGTGGTCATGGGGAGGCGCCAATTTTCCGAGAATAAGGAACCTTGTACTTAGAAATGTTCTACGAAGGAATCTAGAAGTTGATAGACATTTTACGGCCATTATAGTCAAGTATTACAGAGCTTATTCTACTAATGGTGGAAAGGACTCGCAGGTTACAAAGATTTGGAGCTTTTTGCTTTTTGTCGATAATCGTCGCGAGGTATGTGAACCTCTTCCTATCTTTTCTAGCATGATTGTGTGAACTATGTAGTACGGTAGACGTATGTGTGCTAAACGATTTTGGTTGGTTTAAAACATAAAGCGTTATAACGGCTTTACGGGAAGTTTGTTATAACAACTTTACGAGGTAAAGAAATGGTTTGTGGTCTTTAAAAGATAAGAGACTTAACTTATAAATGACTTGATGTGAATTATTAAGGACTTGGTTTGTGTTAAAAAGTTGTGAAATCGCATTTTTGAGAAATGGGTAATTGGGTTTTAAAAAGGAATAAGTTATATTGATATCGGAAATGAGAATAAGATCGAACAAACCATTGCAGCGTTAATAAAGGAAAATGTATCGACTAATTAATTATTATTAAAACCAATAGAAACCTCCATCCGCATAGAAGCTAAGATAAGACAAAATTGTATTACATTTTATAGATCATGGCTACTTTAATAAGAATCATTATAAACAAGTATTGTTTTCTTAAATTCCAAAGTAAGGAACTTGATTTCTAAAAGAAAAGAGACTTGAGAATTTGAAGTGTTTTGGTTTAAAGAAAGGCATGGTTTTGTCTTAAATTGGTTTAAAACATAAAGTGTTATAATAGCTTTATGGGAAGTTAGTTATAACGACTTTATGAAAACAAAAGAATGGTTTTAGTATTGATTTAAAATGGTAACTTGATTTTGGGAAAAGAAGTAATTTGAGTTTAATGGTATAAGTAACTTGTTTTCAAATATCGAACTTTTCTTGATGGAAAAGTATGTTGGCTTGGTTTTAACAGGTAGGAGTACCTTGATCTTAAAAGAGTTAGTTACGTGGGTTTTAAAAGTATACTTGACGTTGTTTTAAAAGTATAAGTCACTTGGTTTAAAAAGTATAAAGTACGTGATTTAAACATGAACGTGTTTGGTACTACGGATAATAGTATCGAAGTTATTTTACGAAAAGAGATCTTTTGAAAGGATTAAAGCATGTAGTACTTTAGGTTTAAAACCTGACTTTGACATAAAATGGAAGTACCTTAAGTCGTGGTAACTTGCCTATGTTTGCATGTGATAGCCTTGTTGTCGTGTTGTCAGATCCTTACGTTACCGCCTCTCGATGGAGGGCGGCCATGTTATTCTCGATTGATGGACATACCGACACGACGGGTGGCCCACGGCATGTTTCCACTAGGAGTGTTGTCTTGTTATATCCTCGACCCATCGACACGCTGCGGCCCACGTACGGTTCCATTAGATTGTTGCTCCACGGACTAGCTCTCCACGAGGTTTACATCGATTCGGCCTCGTATCCGTAGCTAGCCCTCGCATTTGCCCCTGGCCGTACGGCGCAGTTGGTTCTCGTAGTTGACTTTCGTGACTTGCCGATCGCTTGTTAGTGTCATTCCACGGACCACCCACGGGTTTTACCGATTCGCCCGTATCCGTGGTCGCTCTCGATTTGCCTGGTCGTGGCTGATTCGGTTTTGGTATCTGGTAGTTAGCCTTCGCATGTTACACCCCGTAAGTCCAGGACATGTATAAGAGAATGTACGTAAGGAAACAAGACTTGGACATTAGTACGAAGGGAAGAATTGTTCTTCCGACGGAAAATCTTCCGGACGTCGGAAAGGAAAAATGTTCGTTATTGAGAATCGATTCTCAAAATGCATTATTTGGAAGAGTATGGAACTTATTAATATTATGGAAATTTATTTTACGGATTTGGTCACGCTGGGCCCACAGGAATTTTACGCTTCTACCCACGAGGTTACTTAATTTTATGGACGAACGAGATGAGACACGCGCACCCCATGTGGTCTTGGTCGAATTGTATGAGGGTAATTTGGTCATTGAACCTCTTGGAAGATAAGTCTTGAAAGATAGACATAATTGAATAGTCAAATTGCCACTTAGGCTTGATCCATGTGATTTAAATCCTATCCTAACATATGATTAAGTCTAAGCCCTCCAATATGTGTTATATACTAACTAGTAGCAAGAATTGGCATTTCTACACTTAGAAAAATTAGAGAGCCCTTGTGCTTGAGAGAAGAGCTCTGCTCAGCATCCATGTCCACACAAAAAAAAAATTAGTTTTTGATCCATTAGCCACAAGACTTAAACCCAATGTCCATAAGGGTTTTGTAAGGATATCTCAATAGAAAGATTTTGGAAAAACGGAGTTTTCACGTTAGTCGCAAGGCGGAAACTAAAGGAGTTCTTCAACTTTGAAGTTGGAACTTGAAGATGGGTTCTTCATAGGCCTCTACGAGTGCTGGAGCGGATCGAGCTTAAGGAAAGGAGCTAAGAATTGCTGCGCGACTTTGGATCTTGGAAATTTTAAGGGCTCGAAAGGTATAAATTTTGTCGCTTTATTAGTTAAGACTTACTTATTGTCAGAGCTATGGATTTTAGCAAGCATGTGTTATATAGTATGAAGTTTGATATGTTTATCGCAATCGGAACCCTAATCCAAAACTAGCATGTTTAGCCTTAAGATTACAATTCAAGTCGACTATTGGTCTAAGCGCCACGTGGTATAAAGAAGGAAATCAGAGTTGTCAAGTAGTTTATAACTATATAACATGTTAGACCTGAACTTGGAATTTGAAAAGGGTTGGAAAAGACTTAGTGTTGCTACGTAAGTTGGCGAGAATTGGCTAGTGGCATTAAACTACTTCGTATGAATCATGGGGCGGAATTTTACGCATTGTAAGGCGGTAATCCCTTTGTTTGGTTGTTGTTTGAGCCTTAAACGTGGCTTGTTGGTTATTGTATTCGGCCTTGAAAATGTGGCAAATGAGTAGAAACAAAGGAAGTCGCCCGATTTTCCGTAGGATTGTAGACCGATACTTAGTATTATTCTACGCTGAGACTAGAAGTCGATAGTCTTGTTGCGACCATTATAGGTTGACACTTCTACGCGGCGATTCGCTTAGCTTGTGGATTTAGCAAAAAGGTATGTGAACTATCTCCTCTTCTAGCATGATTCCTTAGAATAAAGAAAGTAAGTTTTACTCTTAAATGATCCATCCTCGGTTTGTACTTGGATTTCTAGAATAGAATATGCTCTATGTACTTCCTGATTGTACTTTGATGTTTAGATTGTAAGTTGTATAATCCACTTTCTTGATGAAGTTTGGATTCTTAAAAGTGAAAGTATTTTACTTAAAGTACATAGAGTCTTGAAAAGGAAGTGGTTTCCAAATCTGGCAAGGCCTTGTCTCAAAATCCTAAAGGTCATTATAATGACTTTAGGTGAGTTAAAGGAGTGATTTTCTTAATTGTTTTAAGAGAGAGAAATGACATGATTTAAGAGAAGTAACTTGTTTTAAAGTGCGAGTTACTTGAGGTTTAAAAGTAGTAAGAAACTTGTTTTCTAAATGTTAAGAGACTCAAGTATTTTGAAAGTTAAGAACTTGATTTGTAAGATGTGATACTTGGTTTTAAAAGTATAAGTCTCTCGTTATAAAAAGGAATGGATATGTCTAAAACTATAAAAGGTTATAACGGCTTTATGGAAGTTGGTTATAACGGCTATAAGGTTTAGAAAGTTGTCTATTTTGATTAAAGGGCATAAGTTGCCTAGTTTGTGAAAAATTTGAAGTTACTTGGTTTCAAGCTTTGAAATGAGTTTCAAAAAAGTATAGTAACTTACTTAGTTAATAGACACGCTGATACTACGTGTTACTATCTCGGGATTTTACATAAAAGGAGTCTTTGAAAAGAATGCGCACGTAGTACTTTGGCCTATTTAATTGAGAATAATTCTATGTGATGCCTTGATTAGTACTTTGGCTCGATAAATTGAGAATTTGTCTGCGCGCCTTGATTAGTACTTTGGCTTGATAAACTGAGAATTTGTCTAATGGTGCCTCGATAAGTACTTTGGCTTGTTAAATGAGAATTATTCTATTTGCGCTCTGATAAGTACTTTGGCTTGTTAAATGAGAATTATTCTATTTGTGCCCCGATAAGTACTTTGGCTTGTTAAATGAGAATTATTCTATTTGTGCCTCGATAAGCACTTTGGCTTGTTAAAAGAGAATTATTCTACGATGCCTTGATTAGTACTTTGCCTCGATAAATTGAGAATTTGTCTGCCGCCTTGATAAGTACTTTGGCTTGTTAAAAGAGAATTATTCTATGTATGCCTTGATTAGTACTTTGGCTCGATAAATTGAGAATTTGTCTGCTGCCTTGATTAGTACTTTGGCTTGATAAATCGAGGATTTGTCTGCCGCGCCTTGATAAGTACTTTGGCTTGTTAATCGAGAATTGCCATGTGGCGGAAATAGCGGCCAGTGCTATTGGTATATCACCGCTTTGGTCATTCCCGTTTGTGGCATTTGCATAATTCCGCGGATTTGCTACCCACGATGCATGAATACCTCACGCGAGTCCGTAGGCTTACGCGGTGAAATAGTCCCACGCGGGTCCAAATATGCGAGGAATACCTCATTCGAGTCCGTAAGGGCTTAGCGGTGAAATAGTCCTACGCGAGAATACCTTACGCTGGTCCGAAAGTGGCTTACGCGGGTGAAATAGTCCCACGCGGCGGGTCCAAATTTACGCGAGGAATACCTCACGCGTCCACGCGACCTACGCGGGTGAAATAGTCCCGTGAATAGGATTGCAATATACATCGCGCGGACGGTCCCGCTGATCATGAGCTTCCTATTTTATATTGTAAGGATACTACCGCTTACTCTCATTGTAGTAAGGCACAAGGTGTTGTATTTCGGTATCATATATGCCCCCGAATTTGTTTGTGTTACCGCATGGTCATGCTTTACGAGGTAGATTCCGCAATGAGACCACGGTATTTAGGACATGGCTGACTCGGTGTTCATGTATCCTTACGGGTGTTGTTACATCATGGATCGCCAGCGAAGTTAAGGATTCTGCTGTGCATGATTGATATTACGGGCGAGACCCACGGTTATATTTGAGTAACGACTTGCGGGCCCGCGCCCCCGACTGATATGATCGCATGTGTTATGCATCGTAGGTTGATATCATACATGTCTCTGCTTTATTTAGGATCAAGATTTTATTACGCATTTCATCGCGCACATACTTAGTACATTCTTCGCATCGACCTATTTCGGGGCGCTCATGCCAGCAGTTTAGGTACGCTGCTTGTGATCGGCAGGGACTGGCCGTAGTTTGGATAGCTCCTTCCGTCGGGAGTTATCTTTTAGTATGTTCTTTCAAGACAAAGCTTTGATAAGCATGGGTATGGCGGGCCTTGTCCCGTCATAGTTCAAGATAACTCTGTGAGGTATGTATTCATACGCTGGATCGACTCACGTACGATGTCAGGTCTTCGGTCTATGATATTATATGGCTGCTTGTCGGCTTGCCGCACGACGCTGGTTTTAAAAATGAGGTGTTATTAAATTTCCACCAAGCATTTGTTTGTTACAGCAGTGCTTCAGTAGGCACCGGGCCACGTTCGGTTCAGGGCGTGACATCGCACTTTCCCGCTCAGTTTGTGGCGGTCTCGTGATCACGCCTTGGTATCCGTAGTTAGCTCGTCGCAGATTTGCCCCATCGACGTGACGCGCTTCGTATCCGTAGTCGGCTTTCGACGGCCGTGCCGCCTTCGTGGTATGGTTATGTAGTATCAGTACGCTTTGGTATCCGTAGTTGGCATTGTGACTTGCCTGGCCACGACGACGCGCTTGTATCCGTAGTTAGACTTCGCATTTGCCTCAGACGGTTTTACTGACGCGGGACTCGTGTTCGTGTACTCGTGTTGTTATATCATAGATCGCCACGGCGAGGAAGGAATTTACGCATGATTGATGTCGCGGCGCGAGACCCATTGTTATATTTCGAGTGACGACTTTGGGCGGCGCGAGTCCGACGGACATTTATCGCCATATATTTGTATCAGAAGTTTGTTGTCATACATGTTCTCGCTTTATATAGACTATTATGATTTCATTTACGCATTTTCAGCCACATATCGCACTGTAGTCGCCTTGGCCGCCGCATAGTAGGATAACATACCGATTGCCCTTCGCCAGCAGATCACGCCAGCGTTGGTAGGCCCGCTTCTCCCAGGCTTATCTCGCAGTCCGCTGTCATGCAGGTACTTACATTCGCGGTATGGCGCCCGCCGCCGTAGTTTGCGGTTATATTTAGAGGTCTCAGTAACATGTTGTGGGGTTTGTAAAGGATATAATCGTCGTATATATATGCAGAAGGTAATCGCTTGCCAGCCTGCTTCTTATTTTATCTCGTTTCATGTTTGTTTTATTGCTGATTTTCTTCTCGATGTTGTATCACTAGGGTGCCCGGTAAGGCACTGGCCACGCCTCGCTACACCCCGAAAATCGGGCCTGGATCGGGTGCCTACCCCGGCACTTCTAGCGATACATACATCGTAGAGAAAAATCGAATATAAAACATGAGTCATTATACAAGAGATATAATAAATAAACAAAGCAACCAAAACGGCTGCCTTCCCGTATATACATAACACTAACACTTTAATCCTTTTACAACCCCGCCACAATACTTGGCTGCACTTAAGATATACACGACTATGACGGACAGGCTCCGCCATACCCCGAATGTACAAGAACTTACAACTCAGTGAACACCTACTAAAAGATAAGCTTCGAGAAACGGAGCTTCAATCACGCCGAATAATCAGATCTCATGAGCGAGATCCACGCATCGCGTACTTTCACCGCGTATGAACGCAGCCAAGGAGGCCGCATAACAGGATCAAGTATGTGAAATCGCATAAAGTGTAAAATGAAATCATACTAGTCTATATAAAGTGTGAGACATGTATGATAACCAAACTACGCCACAACATAAAACAGCCATCACCTAATATAACTATGGGTCTCACGCCCACAACATCAATCGTGTCGACATCGCGGCCGCACGCCTAATGCCTTATCAGACGGTAGACATGTCCATGTGACCTCAACAACAAAACAAAGAATCCAGATGGAAGCATACCCGCGCGCCACGATCGTGTCAAGATGTCCAAAGCGGAAACAATAAGACAACTTTCCAAATGGACGATACCCGCGCGCTACGATCGTGTCGATGTCCAGGGAAACAATAGACGGCATTCCAAATGGACGATACCCGCGCGCTTACGTGATCGCGTCGCGATGTCCAAAAAGGAAATCACAAGGCGATAATCAAAATGGAAACATACCCGCGGCGCCACGATCGGGTCAAGATATCCAAAGCGATTAACCACAAGACCTTAACTAAACGAAGCATACCCGCGCCACGATCGGGTCGGATGTCCAAAGTGATTAACAATAATACTATCAGAACGCACTGCGGAATTTCTCCGCCACCGCCGACGCCCAAGTAAGTTCTCAACAAGTCAACCGACCCTCCATCGAGACGCCAGAATACATAAATACAACGCTGCACCACAAAGCGTTATCACAATAAGCATAGCCAAGCTTCACAACAACAAGCATAGGCAAGTTTCACAACAACACAAAGTACTTTCATTTTATACCAAAGTCCGGGTTTTAACCCCAAAGTACTACATACGTAAGTTCTTTAAAAGAGATCCATTTCTTTTATAAAAGTCACCCGACAATTCGTAGTATTAGAATGACTCAACCCACCTTCCTTTTCAAAACCAAGTAACAACATTCTTTTCCTAAGTTCCATTGCCTAGTTTCAATTACTGCTTCATTTTCAAATGGTTTCAAAGTTCCCAAACTTAATCACTTGATTCCTTTTTAGAACAATTAAGTAAATATATGTCATATACGTGAGTAGTTTATTCTGTTTATAACGATCTTATTACAAAGACCATGATCTAGAAAATGTAATATCATTTTGTCTCATCTAGCTTCTATGCATGGAGGTTTCTACCGGTTTTAATACAACACATCATTATTCAATACATTTTCCTTTATTAACGCTCGCACTGTCCTGTCGATACACATTCGACTCCAAATCAAGAAACATTATCCCTTTAAAACCAAGTACTCATTACTCACGAATGAGGTTTCACACAAACATCCACATTAAAACAAATAAGTTAAGTCTCTTATCTTATAAGATCAAGCCCTTAACTTCTAACGCCAAGAAACCATTTTCACTTTTTACATAAGGTCATATAACTAACTTCCCATAAAGCCATTATAACACCATATGTTTTAACCCAACCAAATCACTTAGCA